>SRMA01027076.1:507424-557826 GCA_007224835.1 Danionella cerebrum | reverse complement strand
CTGGTGGATTCTGTTTAAAATCTCAATCGCAGGCTATTTTAACTCGCCATAAATCATTCAAACTTTATCACAGCTTCACAAAATTTACACCATTCTCTTCCTTAAAATCTTGGGATTCTAACAGTACAAGAAATATTTCAATACCTCTGGTCATTCTTTCGTAATCCTTATTTGTTTGAGGGTATGAATTTCTCTGAAATGAGCAGTTGCACAGAATCAAATGAAGGCTATTTGTAGCTCGCCATAATTTTTTTATTTCTAATCACACCTTCACAAAAAATTACAGCATTCTCTTCGTTAGGGTCTTCTGCTTCTTACAAAGAAAGAATCATTTCGATATGTCTTACGGTTCTTCTATAATCTTTATTTGTTTGAGGCATGAAATCGGATTTTCTCCAGCAGATTTGCCATCGTTTGAAAATCTGACAGTTGAGTCAGCTGACTCGTTTGAAAATCTGGCAGTTGATAACTCCAGGTGCAAGCTGATTTCAAATAAGTAGGTCAAAGGTGTCTCATTGACTTTCAATGGCCCATTGAAATGAATGGAGCATGAATCCCATAGATCCTGTTGTGAAAGAGCTTCTGTAATTGATTGACACTGGAAAGTCATACTAGTATTAAGGAAGCAAATTACTTATCCAGCCCATCATTGCTTGTGAATTAACATAAATTAATTAAGCCACACCCACTTTTTTGACATAACTTTCAATGTCAAATATCTTCTAAACGGAACACAGTAGAGACACGGGGGTTGCTTTATATTAGTCTAAATGGAAAGTAGATTACAACATGATGTCACTAACTCCTCCATAGCAACCAAATTGTTTACCATAGCAACTATATTGCCACATCTCTATCATAGCTTAGGAAAATGCTAGAGACTTGGGGGCTGGTAAGCTTCTCCCATACTGACAGCTGAAACATTATATTATGTTAATGACACCTCCATAGCAACCAGACTGGCTACCATAGCAACCAATATGGCATGTCTCTATCTCAGCTTAGGAAAATCATAGAGAGATGGGGGTTGCTGTATTTTACCCGTATAGATATGGGGAGCAATATAATAGGTCAGCGACCCCTCCATAGCAACCAAACTGGTTACCATAGCAACCAATATGGCGCAGCTCTATCTCAGCTTTGGAAAGTCATAGAGACATGGGGGCTGGTGTATTGACATGGGGAACAATGTGTTAGGTCACTGACCCCTCCATAGCAACCAGACTGGTTACTATAGCAACCAATTTTGCATGTACCTATCTCAGCTCAGGAAAATCATAGAGACATGGGGGTTGCTGTAATTTACTTGTATTCATATGGGGAACAATATATTAGGTCAGCGCCCCCTCCATAGCAACCACACTGTGACCATAGCAACCAATATGGCGTATCTCTATCTCAGCTTACGAAAGTCATAGAGACATGGGGGTTGGTGTATTTTACTCATGTTGACATGGGGAACAATATGTTAGGTCACTTACCCCTCCATAGCAACCAGACTGGTTACCATAGCAACCAATTTTGCATGTACCTATCTCAGCTTATGAGAATCATAGAGACATGGGGGTTGGATTATGTTATTGTTGCGGAATTGACAACATTTAAAAAAATAGGTATTAACGGTACCAACGCAAGCCAACATCGAAGTTTGCGTGCAAACTTTAAAATCTAGTTATTATTCTTCCGCTTCTTCTTCTTCTTAGGACAAAAATTCTACCGGCTACTCCTCCTAGCCCGTTCAAGCTACAGCCACGAAACTTTCCACAGTCGTCCAAACTGTTCCCACTCGAGTTGCTATGTCTTTTCGGACTGATTTGACCAGCGGTTTCCGTAAAAAGCACGAATTTCGGGCCAAAAATCGCCCAAGTCATTCCCTATGGGAGCCCTAGAGTGGTGATGTCATCGCTCACTCTAACTTTGAGCAAGCTCAGTCTTGTTGCTACTTGCACCGTTTTCTCAACTAAAAATTAACCTTTACACACACATTTTATACCTAAATGGTAGAGATTTTTGTCCTCTTTCAGTTGGTGTTGTTTTCATTTTTAAAAAACACACGGTTTTTACTCCAGGTGGCCTAAACCACAAGGAGAGCACATAATTGCTCCATTCACCTCCATTCAAAAATTCTGGTGGATTCTGTTTAAAATCTCAATCCCAGGCTATTTTTAACTCGCCATAAATCATTCACACTTTATCACAGCTTCACAAAATTTACACCATTCTCTTCCTTAAAATCTTGGGATTCTAACAGTAAAAGAAATATTTCAATACCTCTGTTCATTCTTTCAGAATGTTTATTTGTTTGAGGGTATGGATTTCTCTAAAATGAGCAGTTGCACAGAATCAAATGAAGGCTATTTGTAGCTCACCATAATTTTTTTATTTCTAATCACACCTTCACAAAAATTACAGCATTCTCTTCGTTAGGGTCTTCTGCTTCCTACAAAGAAAGAATCATTTCGATATGTCTTACGGTTCTTCTATAATCTTTATTTGTTTGAGGCATGGAAATCGGATTTTCCCCAGCAGATTTGCCATCGTTTGAAAATCTGACAGTTGAGTCAGCTGACTCGTTTGAAAATCTGGCAGTTGATAACTCTAGGTGCAAGCTGATTTCAAATAAGTAGGTCAAAGGTGTCTCATTGACTTTCAATGGCCCATTGAAATGAATGGAGCATAAACCCCATAGATCCTAATGTAAAAGAGCTTCTGTAATTGATTGACACTGGAAAGTCATACAAGCATTAAGGAAGCAAATTACTTATCCAGCCCATCATTGCTTGTGAATTAACATAAATTAATTAAGCCACACCCACTTTTTGACACAACTTTCAATGTCAAATATCTTCTAAACGGAACACAGTAGAGACATGGGGGCTGCTTTATATTATTCTAAATGAAAAGTAGATTACAACATGATGTCACTAACTCCTCCATAGCAACCTAATTGTTTACCATAGCAACTATATAGCCACATCTCTATCTTAGCTTAGGAAAATGCTAGAGACTTGGGGGCTGGTAAGCTTCACCCATACTGACAGCTGAAACATTATGTTAATGACACCTCCATAGCAACCAGACTGGTTACCATAGCAACCAATATGGCATGTCTCTATCTCAGCTTAGGAAAATCATAAAGAGATGGGGGTTGCTGTATTTTACCCGTATAGATATGGTGAGCAATATATTAGGTCAGCGACCCCTCCATAGCAACCAAACTGGTTACCATAGCAACCAATATGGCGCAGCTCTATCTCAGCTTTGGAAAGTCATAGAGACATGGGGGCTGATGCATTGACATGGGGAACAATGTGTTAGGTCACTGACCCCTCCATAGCAACCAGACTGGTTACCATAGCAACCAATTTTGCATGTACCTATCTCAGCTCAGGAAAATCATAGAGACATAGGGGTTGCTGTAATTTACTCGTATTCATATGGGGAACAATATATTAGGTCAGCTACCCCTCCATAGCAACCACACTGTTACCATAGCAACCAATATGGCGTATCTATCTCAGCTTACGAAAGTCATAGAGACATGGGGGTTGGTGTATTTTACTTGTGTTGACATGGGGAACAATATGTTAGGTCACTGACACCTCCATAGCAACCAGACTGGTTACCATAGCAACCAATATTGCATGTACCTATATCAGCTTATGAGAATCATAGAGACATGGGGGTTGGATTATGTTATTGTTGCGGAATTGACAACATTTAAAAAAAAGGTATTAACGGTACCAACGCAAGCCAACATCGAAGTTTGCGTGCAAACTTTAAAATCTAGTTATTATTCTTCTTCCGGCTTCTTCTTCTTCTGACAAAATTTCTAAACACTACTCCTCCTAGCCCGTTCGAGCTACAGCCACGAAACTTTCCACGGTCGTCCAGACTGTTCCCACTCGAGTTGCTATATCTCTTCGGACCGATTGGACCAGCGGTTTCCATAAAAAACGCGAATTTCGGCCCAAAAATCGCCCAAGTCATTCCCTATGGGGGCCCTAGAGTGGTGATGTCATCGCCCACTCTAACTTTGAGCAAGCTCAGTCTTGCTGATACTTGCACTGTTTTCTCAACTAAAAATTAACCTTTACACACACATTTTATATCTAAATGGTAGAGATTTTTGTCCTCTTTCAGTTGGTGCTGTTTTCATTTTTAAAAAACACACGGTTTTTACTCCAGGTGGCCTAAACCACAAGGAGTGCACTTAATTGCTCCATTCACCTCCATTCAAAAATTCTGGTGGATTCTGTTCAAAATCTCAATCGCAGGCTATTTATAACTCGCCATAAATCATTCAAACTTTATCACAGCTTTACAAAACTTACACCATTCTCTTCTTAAAATCTTGTGATTCTAACAGTAAAGGAAATATTTTAATGTGTCTTGTCCTTCTTTCGTAATCCTTATTTGTTTGGAGGTATGGATTTCTCAGAAATTAGCAGTTGCACAGAATCAAATGAAGGCTTTTTCTAGCTCGCCATAATTTTTTATTTCTAATCAAACCTTCACAAAATTTACAGCATTCTCTTCGTTAGGGTCTTCTGCTTCTGACAAAGAAAGAATCATTTGGATATGTCTTACGGTTCTTCTATAATCTTTATTTGTTTGAGGCATGGAAATCAGATTTTCTCCAGCAGATTTGCCATCGTTTAAAAATCTGACAGTTGAATTTCCAGCTGCAGCTGATTCGTTTGAAAATCTGACAGTTGATAACTCCAGCAGGTGCAGCTGATTTCAAATAAGTAGGTCAAAGGTGTCTCATTGACTTTCAATGGCCCATTGAAATGAATGGAGCATGAACCCCATAGATCCTATTGTAAAGAGCTTCTGTAATTGATTGACACTGGAAAGTCATACCAGTATTAAGGAAGCAAATCACTTATCCAGCCCATCATTGCTTGTGAATTAACATAAATTAATTAAGCCACACCCACTTTTTGACATAACTTTCGATGTCAAATATCTTCTAAATGGAACACAGTAGAGACATGGGGGTTGCTTTATATTATTCTAAATGGAAAGTAGATTACAACATGATGTCACTATTTCCTCCATAGCAACCAAATTGTTTACCATAGCAACTATATTGCCACATCTCTATCTTAGCTTAGGAAAATGCTAGAGACTTGGGGGCTGGTAAGCTTCACCCATACTGACAGCTGAAACATATTATGTTAATGACACCTCCATAGCAACCAGACTGGTTACCATAGCAACCAATATGGCATGTCTCTATCTCAGCTTAGGAAAATCATAGAGGGATGGGGGTTGCTGTATTTTACCCGTATAGATATGGGGAGCAATATATTAGCTCAGCGACCGCTCCATAGCAACCAAACTGGTTACCATAGCAACCAATATGGCGCAGCTCTATCTCAGCTTTGGAAAGTCATAGAGACATGGGGGTTGATGTATTGACATGGGGAACAATGTGTTAGGTCACGGACCCTCCATAACAACCAGACTGGTTACCATAGCAACCAATTTTGCAAGTACCTATCTCAGCTCAGGAAAATCATAGAGACATGGGGGTTGCTGTAATTTACTCGTATTCATATGGGGAACAATATATTAGGTCAGCGACCCCTCCATAGCAACCACACTGTTACCATAGCAACCAATATGACGTATCTCTATCTCAGCTTACGAAAGTCATAGAGACATGGGGGTTGGTGTATTTTACTCGTGTTGACATGGGGAACAATATCTTAGGTCACAGACCCCTCCATAGCAACCAGACTGGTTACCACAGCAACCAATTTTGCAAATACCTATCTCAGCTTATGAGAATCATAGAGACATGGGGGTTGGATTATGTTATTGTTGCAGAATTGCCAACATTTAAAAAAAATAGGTATTAACGGCACCAACGCAAGCCAACATCGAAGTTTGCGTGCAAACTTTAAAATCTAGTTATTCTTCTTCTTCTTCCGTTTCTTAAAAAAAAAATTCTACCGTCATCTCCTCCTAGCCCGTTCGAGCTACTGTCACGAAACTTTCCACACACCTCAAAGCTGTTATGTAGTTTGTTGCCATGTCTTTACGGACCGATTTGACCAGCGGTTTCCCTAAAAATCATGTAAATCTCCCAAAAAAGCTTAAAATTTTTTCTCGATGGGGGCCCCTAGAGTGGTGATGTCATCGCCCACTCTAACTTCGAGTGAGCTCAATCTTGTTGATACTTGCTAAAATACTTTAGTTTTCTTAAATAAAAATTAACCTTTACACACACATTTTATATGTAAATGGTAGAGATTTTTGTCCTCTTTCAGTTGGTGTGGTTTAAGTTTTTTAAAAACACACCGTTTTTACTCCAGGTGGCCTAAACCACAAGGAGTGCACATAATTGCTCCATTCACCTCCATTCAAAAATTCTGCAAGCAAATGTTTCAAATCTCAATCGAAGGCTATTTCTAACTCGCCATAAATCATTCAAAACCTTATCACAGCTTCACAAATTTTATACCATTCTCTTCCTTAAAATCTTCTGATTCTAACAGTCAAGAAAGTATTTCAATATGTCTGGTCCTTCTTTCGTAATCCTTATTTGTTTGAGGCATGGTAATCGGACTTTCTCCAGCA
The DNA here is from genome assembly GCA_007224835.1 of Danionella cerebrum. Lineage (NCBI taxonomy): Eukaryota > Metazoa > Chordata > Actinopteri > Cypriniformes > Danionidae > Danionella > Danionella cerebrum. The sequence continues at coordinate 551,235 of SRMA01027076.1, read as the reverse complement.
GATTTGCCATCGTTTGAAAATCTGACAGTTGAATTTCCAACTGCAGCTGACTCGTTTGAAAATCTGGCAGTTGATAACTCCAGGTGCAAGCTGATTTCAAATAAGTAGGTCAAAGGTGTCTCATTGACTTTCAATGGCCCATTGAAATGAATGGAGCATGAATCCCATAGATCCTATTGTAAAAGAGCTTCTGTAATTGATTGACACTGGAAAGTCATACTAGCATTAAAGAAGCAAATCACTTATCCAGCCAATCATTGCTTGTGAATTAACATAAATTAATTAAGCCACACCCACTTTTTGACATAACTTTCGATGTCAAATATCTTCTAAACAGAACACAGTAGAGACATGGGGGTTGCTTTATATTATTCTAAATGTAAAGTAGATTACAACATGATGTCACTGACTCCTCCATAGCAACCAAATGGTTTACCATAGCAACTAAATTGGCATATCTCTATCTTGGGTTAGGAAAATGCTAGAGACTTGGGGGTTGGTAAGCTTCACCCATACTGACAGCTGAAACATTATATCATGTCAATGACTCCTCCATAGCAACCAGACTGGTTACCATAGCAACCAATATGGCATGACTCTCTCAGCTTAGGAAAATCATAGAGACATGGGGGTTGCCGTATTTTACCCGTATTGATATGGGGAACAATATGTTAGGTCAGCGACCCCTCCATAGCAACCAGACTGGTTACCATAGCAACCAATATGGCACAGCTCTATCTCAGCTTTGGAAAGTCATAGAGACATGGGGGTTGATGTATTGACATGGGGAACAATGTGTTAGGTCACTGACCCCTCCATAGCAATCAGACTGGTTACCATAGCAACCAATATGGCATGTCTCTATCTCAGCTTAGGAAAATCATAGAGAGATGGGGGTTGCTGTATTTTACCCGTATAGATATGGGGAGCAATATATTAGGTCAGCGACCCCTCCATAGCAACCAAACTGGTTACCATAGCAACCAATATGGCGCAGCTCTATCTCAGCTTTGGAAAGTCATAGAGACATGGGGGTTGATGTATTGACATGGGGAACAATGTGTTAGGTCACTGACCCTCCATAGCAACCAGACTGGTTACCATAGCAACCAATTTTGCATGTACCTATCTCAGCTCAGGAAAATCATAGAGACATGGGGGTTGCTGTAATTTACTCGTATTCATATGGGGAACAATATATTAGGTCAGCGACCCCTCCATAGCAACCACACTGTTACCATAGCAACCAATATGGCGTATCTCTATCTCAGCTTACGAAAGTCTTAGAGACATGGGGGTTGGTGTATTTTACTCGTGTTGACATGAGGAACAATATGTTAGGTCACTTACCCCTCCATAGCAACCAGACTGGTTACTATAGCAACCAATTTTGCATGTACCTATCTCAGCTTATGAGAATCATAGAGACATGGGGGTTGGATTATGTTATTGTTGCGGAATTGACAACATTTAAAAAAATAGGTATTAACGGCACCAACGCAAGCCAACATCGAAGTTTGCGTGCAAACTTTAAAATCTAGTTATTATTATTATTATTATTTATATTATATTTAATAATTTTAAGGTTTGGGGAATTCTGTTCCTACAGTGATTTTAATCATGTTAGCACTTTGGTCAGTCGACGATGAAAAATATTAGAATCAACAGCGATTAACAGCAAACACTCAGGCTATTTGTTACTGTAAACTGGAACAGGTCAATGAATGTGCTTAAGAAGAAACTGTCGATATGTGTTTGGTCCCAGGGGTCTGTGTTCCAGGTGGTTACTGATTTTCCCGAGAAAAAGGTCAGAAAATCAGATGCTTCTTCATCAGAAGGCATCCGTCATGCTACAATACTTTTGCTACCATCTGGTAAGTCACCATGGCGACCAATCGTCAGTTTGTTGTGAAACAGATATTTTTATAAAGCTTTTTTTTTTCAGATGTTGCCAGTAGGTTACTAATCAGATCACCAGAGGTTGGAGCCATAATGATGCCCCTCCCCCAGTTCCCTCATTATGGCTGTGAAGTGTCAGCACCTGTGAACCAGCACCTGCTGCAGGGGGAGGAGCTAATGTGTGCCTTAGATCTTGTCATTTAGAGAGAAGCCATTCATGTTTATCCACGAGTACAGAATCATCATGGATAGACTTCAGCTTTAATCAATAGACTGTCAGTACATGCTGTACATTAAGTCAACAATCAAAGACAAGGGAAATGTAAAACAGCGGTCATAGAGCTACTGTGAGCTGTGCTCCTACAGGTTATAAACACGCACACATGAGAGAATATAATAGAGATATTTATATATATTCTATTCTAAAGATTGTATTGTGTAACAGCCGCTAAGAACTAAAATGCACAATTTAAATTTCACTTCCGCTTTCATAAGATATTATTTTACTATTAGCACTGCTGTTTTTTAATTGGTTTAAAGGGATATTTAAATGTATTCGTTTTGTTCAATGTTCCATATGGAAAAATGGGTTCATGTATGTGTTCTGTAAGTGTTGTGAACTGTCTCAAGGTGTGCTACTTTAATCTGAAAAATGTTACATGGTATTCGGAAGTAATTGGGATATTGGTAGCGTAACCAGCTTACCTTCTTTAGTACCCTAATATTGAAATAGCGGTTTCACTCAATAATGTAACCATTGCTAGAGATTTCTTAATAAATCTCTATATTAAATGTAGGGCATTTAGTGTTTGTTGTGTTCGATGTGTTGTGTTCTCTTTAACTATGAGTTTTTAAGTGGTATATTTGGAAGCAAAACAAGGTGGTAAGCTAGTGTGTGTTTGTCATGTTCTTCTGTGTCGTTGTGTTGTCTAAGGGAAATGTCTATCTCAATAAACCAATAAAGTTTTTACTTCAAGCTGCTCTTCTACTTTAGAGTCTATTTCTTGCAATCTTCTAAAAATAATATATTTTTTCATATTAATGAGTCTTGATGTATAAACACAGTAAAATGGACAATTTATTTCATTGTAAAGCATAAACATTAGCATTGTTTACCCAGCTTCACAAATACGTGCTCTCCTGTGTGTCTGGAGCGTGTGAGAGCGATCACGTTATCACCTTCATCTTTTATACTGCCCCATAGAGGTCAAACGTCATTTTATGAGTCACAGTGGCGTATTACATCATCATATTTTAGCTAAACAACCTAACTTTATTTAGCATTAACATTAATATGAGGACTAAATATGATAATCTGTAAAAAAAACAACTAAATGTACTATTTTAGAATGTTTATGTAAGTAAAAAATGTTTAATTCAGTGAATCATGTGAAAATGTCTCAAAAATCATACATTTTAAATACATATATGCTCCTAATTATTTTTTTTCAAGATGTTTTACATGCTTTCGGTGGCCTATCAAGTACTACAAGGGGGCAAGGCACATATATTCACTTACATTAACTCTTAGGTAGAGTCATGTAATCACACGATGAGCATATTTGTGGACAATGGAAGGAAACCAGTGACACAGAATGAAACTAAATCCCACACAAGCACAGTGGGAACAAGACTCCGATGCTCAACAGAAATTCGAATTAGGAACCTTGTTGCTAAGAGATAGCGCTACTGACCACTGTGAGTAGTTGTGTCATCAAATATAGTCAATTTAATATTGTTATTTCAAAATTGCTAAACTGACTAAACATTATAATCCAAAAAGGTAGTTGAGTGGTTAGTAGTATGTATCTGGGCAGATCTGAAGTGCTTATCATTTTTCACCACCCATTTGCCTTCAAAACTGCAGCATTTCTTCTAGGTAAGCTGCACACAGTTTTTGAAGGAACTTCTTGGAGAACTAATCACAGATATTCTATGGAGATTTATCACGTCCTACTGGCTCTTCTTGTGATCACAGATGAGCACCAAACTATCCCTTCATGTACTTCTTAATCTACTTGACACTTTACGACTGACTGTTTTTTGAGTTCACCATCAGGGCCTGCCCTGTAGTGGGAGTATGAAGTAGGGAGTACTAACGTACAAGGCGAGTTGTCTCCAGTTATACCCCCAAGCGAGGAGTTCTGGGGTGGAATTTTGATGAAGCTCAAACAATGCCAACTTAAATACTACCTTTGCTTAATGGATAAATAGGAAACAGGTCAATACTTCTTGAACGCACCATTGTTTTTTACATTGTTCATTCATTCGTTTTCCAACCTGTTTTTTCCCCTTTTTAACCTGCTGTATGTCTTTAAGATTGTGACAAGCACAGGGCGAACATGCAAACTCCCTCCAGGAAGATCACCGGCAACAACCTTCTAATTGGAAGGCCACAGTGCTACCACTTCGCCAGCGTGTCACCCTTTTTTACATTGTTATGTGTATAAAATACTTAGATATTTCTGTCCTCAATTTTTCTATATTGATAACCTAAAACTAAAAAAGCATTTTGGAACATGTGAACTGTTCAGAATCGCAGGTCTAGTTACCACTTAATGTAACTTCACTGTACATTGACAACAGGTAAGAAGCTCTAAGCATGAATTTGTGTGAGGATCTTTCTATAGCCATAAAACCGAGCACAGAACAAACCTTGTATTCATTTACACGGTGACTTTGCCAAAAAACTCTGACTTCATGATTCAGGCCACTGCATGGGCTCTTTATGTGGTGTGTGAGACATACACAAACCCTCGAAAGCTCCCCTCCACATTTCTGTGGGAAAAAGTTCCTCGTGGTGAACGGCTTTATCCCTCAGTAACATTATACACCGCATTTTGTATCTGTATCAATGGCCCTTATTGAATTAGCTGGGAAACCCCATGACTATTTTCTGATGCAGAGATAACTCTTCAGTCTGTGTGGACTGTGGCACTACAGCTAATTCTTTCCACTAACTAGACAAGAAATCTTATTTTTTCAATATATAATGTATACCTCATTCTCTCCTTGCAGCATGCACCGTTTTCTCTAAAAATAATTATAGTTTGCCATTCTAAAAAGAGCAGAACCTCTTTCCCACAGTTTACTGCTGCATATGTTAAATCAATCAAAAGTATAATGGGTCAAGGATGTACATAGATCTCCTGCACAGCTTTTATTGAACCGCCTGCAGGCCTGTTTTCACTTATACTGCTGTAAAACACTCTTACCCACACATCACATTGCTTCTATGCTGGGCACACATGCAAATTCCATCATACTTATGTAGAGTAAATGCACAAACTATTTGTCCTCAGTAGACCTGTTATAAAATCCCCTCTCCCTTTGAAAGCTTTTACTGTAGTCTGTGGACACATCTGCAGAGAAACTTAATATATCTGCCTGGCCACACACAAGCACAAGTTAATGGCTGTTATAAATCAGCTTTTTTTCGTACTCTGTAACAATATCATCATTCATCCTGTTGTACCTAATCGTTTAGACCTTAAGATAAATTTATTGGCAGATTTTCTTTCAATGCTCAGGAAACATACGGAAAGTACATGATAATAATCGCAGCATAACCTACTTTGATTCAAGTTGACAAATGTTAAAACAATAAATTGTTTTTATTGTTTTTTTAATAAACAAATGTAAAATCTATGTCTTACATATTATACTCATCATTGATGTAGAATGTTATTTTTTACTGCAGTAACCCTCCTTTGCACCAGGTGGAGCCATGGTAGTTTAAGACAAAGAGGCATACCAACTTCTTCAAGCTCAATTTCTACTCTTAACCTCTTTTATTGCTTATATGGGCAAAAAAAATCCCCCTCACAATTTGGCGACACTCACAGCAGTGTGTGTCGCCAAATTGGTACATGGATAATTTACTTATTATTCAACATCCAAACGACTGATATAACCCACAGTCCTCTGTGTGAAGAAAAAAAGTCACAATTTTTAAGATAAAAGTCTTGATTTCGAGAGTTTTCAAGGGAGAAAACTGTTTAGGTTTGAACAGAAAAGTGGCTTATTGGTTTGTGTTTACAAGTGTCCACAAGTTTTTTGTTGATCACCAAATTTTGTAGGCTTCCACACCACTCATTACCATTTAAATTACCATCCTATTACTATGATATTACTATTATGTGCTCCTTGTCTTAATTTTACCATCGTTTGGCATGTGGCAGCCATGGCTTCAAGAGTGGTATCCTCAATGCTCATATTCTCCATCAACTGAACCGTTGAGGACGCAGTGGACATGTTTTTTTCACAAAAGAAATGAATCGCATGGTTGTTTGCTCACTTAATTTTATTGCAGATGTGGTTCAGCATGATGCATTCCTTGCATAGAAGTGAATATTTTGAGATTTAAACTAGTTTTTAAAGATTTATGCTTGTTTCATCCCAATGATTTGATCCTTCTCAAACCGACTAATGCCTTTATCATTTGCAGGGGCTGTGCCTTTCCACATGGTTGTTTAAGCAACGAGAAGCAACTCACTTCACCCGCTGAGGTTAAAAAACTTGTTGCCAGCTGAATGATAATCACCCATGCAGTAATTATCCAATAGGGGGCTCGTACTTATTTGCTCAGGTAAATCCAGGTGGTGATTTGTTTTGGTCTGGCATTTCATTATCAATTATTTAATAGTCTCATTAGTAGGTTATGGAAATGATCTTCAGTTGCAGCCCCAGTGGCAGTTTTAGTGCCAAGTGTATCATTTGTGCAATTTGATGTTTCATAATAATTTAGAATATATAACATTTTTGGCAGAATATTTAAATTTGGTGAAAAATAGAATTTGACCTTTTAATCCATGTTTATTTCGTGGTTTCATGAAACCAACCACAAAAAATAGCTGTTTCTGTTCAATAGCTGCAGGTATACGTATCCACTGATTAAAAGGTATTGATAAATTCCACGAAGGAGAGTCTGCATGCTCATAAAAGCTTTTCTGCATACTTATAAAAATTCAAAGGAGAGCTCAAAAGTTCTCCTGTTGGCTTTTTCAGAAGTGAACTTCAACAAAGACCAGGGCCACTGTTGCCAAATGGGCTCCTTAACAGTAAATATTCTATGGTGCCCCCCCATAATGCGCCGAACACACAATTGTACTAAATTATTGTTTTTGTTCTCTCCATAAAAATCCAAGTTCAGGATGAAATACCTCAAATATGCTATCGTAAACTTTGGATTCTGATTGTATTAAAATTGAAATGATGTAGAGAGTTTTTGAACACATCCATAAGAGAAAATGAGAAAGGAACCCCCGCACCAAAAAAGGGACTAACTAAAAATGCCAAAATAAAATTTAATAAAATTTTGGATTCTGACAGTCAATAATACTTACTATTATGCTTTGAAGAGTTTTTGACACATTCATAAAGGAAAACAAGTCCTAGAAGGTTAAAAGATTCCGTCATAAAAAGTTCAATGAATATTATTTCACATATATTAACAGATATGAACAGATTGAGTTTAAACACATATATAACAAGGTTTACATTGTAACTGTTTTAATAAACTCGATGAGAGATAGCATTTTAACTAGTCAACTTCATAACAGAACACACACTTTCCAAAGCTTGAAAATGAAACGGTGAACCTGCCATGAATAAGAAACCACACAGATAAAAATAGTGTCTAAAACAAACCAAACATGACAGAGATTATGCTGGAAGCGTTGTGTCTATTTAGGGTGGATCCTTGTACTTATTATATGAAAAATTTTTAAAATGCAGACATGTGTAATTTATTATTATTGATTCATCTTCCAACTCGCTTATTAATCCCTTCTGGGGACACGGGGGTCTGCTGGTGCATATCTCCAGCGCACATCAGGCCAGAGTACACCCTGGACAGGTCGCCAGCCCATCACAGGGCAACACATTCACACCTAAGGGGATTTTAGATTATTGTCTTTGGGGGATTGTGAGGTAAACCGGAGTACCCAGAGGAAACCCACGCAAGCACCGGGAGAACATGCAAACTCCTTCCAGGAAGGTTACCGTTGAGTCTCTAACCGACAACCTTCTAACTGGAAAGCCACAGTGCTACCCACTTTGCCAACGTGCCACCCCTAATTTATTAGTAATACATAATTAATACATTACTTTTTTTATGATAATTTTTTTTTTCTCGTGAGCAAACGGGATAATGGTGCCCTGCGCAGCATGCGTTTTCTGCCTGTAGGGAGCAGCACTACTGAGAAAAACATTTAAAGAACAGCATATGTGCATTTACACTTAAGCATTTAGCAGACACTTCAAAGTGGATTTCAGTTAGGAAGAAAACACAACAGGCACTTTGTAACAAAGACAGTTGATCATAAGAAATGGTCACTGAAGGGATTCAAGCTGATTCAGAATTAATTGAGAGCCTCAGACCTTTGTTTTGTAAGTGCTTGGGTTTTTAGATGCTTTTTAAAAGTTGTGAGAGACTCTGTTTTCTGAATTGGGACTGGATGAGAATTCCACCAGCCAGGAACTGTGAAAGAGAAAGTTCTGGCAAGAGATTTTCTGCCGCTCTGAGATCCATTCACTTGAACTGGGCTCTTCTTGGTTCCCCGAAAATTAGTTGGCCACAGGGTTTTGTATCTTTTGAACAGGTCTAATTGGATTGGAAGGATATCCAGTGAAAAGGGCATTCCAGTAGTCCAGTCTTGATATGACCAGTGCTTAAACTAGTTAAGTTGAATGGTCCGATCTTTCTGATGTTAAACAGAGCAAATGTCACGATCGAGCTGTTTTTCGATGTGCTCTTTGAATGTTGGTTGCTATGGATGACTCTAGTTGTATGGGGAAATTTGAGCTGGACTGTGGGGTTAGCAGGGAAAACCGGCGGTTGTGTTGAGTTGGAAATGTTGTCTATGCAAGTTGTATGATGCTAGAGGAAGCCATGTCTGTGGACGTCTCAATGTTTACTTGTTTTCTCTTTTGCCTTGTCTTTCTGGAGCCATGTATTGTTGGGTGGGACACTGCATTATAATATATGTTTAATGTGTTTAATAAGTTTAAAGTGTTGGAGGAAACATTGAAACTCCTTGAGCATCACACATTAATACGTATTCTTTTACAATTATCTCACCTGAAATGATTTTGATTAGTTCACTGTCTGCATTTATAATGAATCTGCAGTTTTTGCCTGGAGCTTGGGGAGAGGTAAGGTAGAGTTTTATAAGATGGTCTATGCACGTTATCAACCCCCGGCAGCCGGGCTTCTCTTTCTCCATCCAGACTTTCTTTTGCATTAAACCCTCTGCAGTGACGCTCTCCAGCTTTAACAGACACTCAGTTTTTATAGTTTTGACTTCCGAAACATTCCCGTATGGATTAGTATAGGTGATTGTGAACCTGTTACAAATAACTTTTAGCCCTGAAACTTGTTTTGGGACCAGATCTTTAGCTTGTTCAAAACAGGATTTTGTCTCATCCTGACAGCAGTGGTTGAAAAAATGGTCTTCTGTAATCTGCCAATGTTGGACATTCCCACCAGTAACACATATTGAGATATTGACACAGCTTTGGTTGTTTTCTGATTCTACAGTCAGAATGTGATTTGAATTCTTACCAATTTGTAGACAAGAATAATCTCCTTTAACCAGAACTTTAAAGAAACATCTCAGTGGATGATTTCTAAGGAATCTCTCAGCAAAGTTCAAATTGGAAAGAAGGGTATAATCTGCAAAGTTCTTTTCCTTCAGTCCAAGCATCACAGACATTATGTTTTCTGTTGTAGGTGCAAGTCTGGGGAAGGATCTTGAATAAAGAATATGTTTCAGTTACATTATTCATTTACAATATTTAACATCAGATGCATACAGTACTTACAATAAGGACTCCATTAAGAAGCTGTAGACGTTTCTCAAGCAGGAAACTGGTTATTCACCCTGTTAGCACATACAACAGTCATGAAGAACGATACGAAGGAAACATAAAACAAATAACTTGAAAAAGAAATAATTATTATCCTTTCTGATTACTTACATTTTTCATTTGTTTATTGGGGTTCACTAAAATGGATATCATTGTTGTTCACATTTTCACACCTCACAACATTATTTAACACTTTTAACAAAATCAGACATTTAATAAGGGTTTGGAAAAGGAACCTCTTGTCTAATTATACATTATCATTTCTGTCCAAATGTACATTCAAAAAGAAAACGTTTTTTAATGGAAATAAATGTTTGAAAATTTTCTTTCACATCAAGTTTCTTGAAAAAAAAAAAAAAATACAAAGCAACAGTTTTGCAGTAAAAGTAATTAAAATCTCTGTGAAGTTTCTTACCTAAGTCCTTGTCCAGTAAAAAACAAAACAAGCAATAAAGCAATGATTTCAGTTGAGATGTTGCTCTCAGAAGCAACTGCAGCAAAGGAATCAGGAAAGGTTTCACTTCTCTTGTTTTTCAAACACTTCAGATAGTTAAGTTTCGTTTTCAGGATATTGTGTAAGAGGGGAGAGTAAGGCTCCTCCTTTTAAACCTCGCTGTAGGAACTTTCTTAAGGGTGTTTCTAAGCAAGATAGAAATAGAGAAGACGTAAATAGAGAGATAGAAGGTAAAAAGAAAACAGAGAGCATGACAGAAAAGGTACAGATAGATAGTTTGAGTGAACAAGGAAAACGAGGAGAAAAAAGAGAGAAGGAAAGAGACTGTGAAATAAAAGAGAGATGGATATATTGAAAAGAGAGAGAGACAGAAAGCGTGAGAGAAAAAGATAGAAATACAGGAGAATGAAATAGAGAGAACAAAAGTAAAGAAGGAGAAAGATAGAAAGAGTGAGAGGAAAGAGAAAGATATAGTGAAAAAAGAGAAGCAAGAGCATAATAGATAGAAGAGAGAGAAAGAGTGATACAAAGAGTGCAAAACAGTAGAAAGACAGAAAAAAGAGCATGAGAGAAAAACAATAGTGTAAGCTTAAGAAACACTGTGTTTTGAATGAAATATCATGACAATGAAATATTGAATGAAATATTCATACAATGTTAAAATGTATGAATGATGATGAATAAAATGTAGGATTTTCCATTGTTTAATGACATAATGTTTCATAATTTAATAACTGAAAAAGATTGCATAACTGATAACAAAGGTGTTCCTGACATTTGTGGTTTTATAAAAGAGTTTAACTGAATTCTAAAAAGGAACATTGAAAGTGCCATTCTTTCTCCAGCAGAACTGGAGAACTATTTTTTAAATGTTAAAAAACAACAACTTCTAGTAAAAAGTTAAAATGTAATGTATGTTCAAGATTAAATTGTGAGTAATACTAACTTTTACTTCATAGAAAATGCTGGTAAGTATTGGATAGCAGGAGATACAATTAAATTGGGAAATAAACCTAAGAACAAAAAGAAAATCAACCAGCAATAAGGAAAAATGGCAGCGAGAAATCTGGCATTGAACGCAATTGATCTTAAACCTTTGCCTGGCAAGGGGCAGTTGCCATGGCAACGCTGAGAGCTGCCAAAGACACGTGTTGATGGATGACAGTTTGAGCCAGTAACATTAGACAGATTCTATGGCTGGATAAACAGAAAGGTAGAGCGAGAGGCGAAGCATCATGCGCCCCAGCTTCTCTATTACTGTTGACAATGACATGATGCTTGTCAAACTACGCATCACAACACACACCCACACATCCCCTCTCTCTCTGTCAAACTGGCATGGTGCCCCGGGGCAGGTGAGGGGAATGCTGAGGGCAGCTGTCATGGTTGAAATTAGACTTCTCTGACATTCAAATACATTCAGAGTTTTTTTTGTTTATGCCGTGTTTGTTTAACTGAGTGTAAATGCATATAGCAGTGTCAAAGATGAAAAATGCCTCTCACTTTTTGAAAGCTTCGGAAACCAGTGTCATTAGTCAGAGCAGGAACACTTTTCTCAAATAATTCAAAGCCAGAGAAAGACCCGTCATTATAGAGATATGAAAAAGGAGATTGGTGGTGGGGGGTGCAATTGAGCGAGGACATGATTGATCTACAACAATATGTTTGGGTAAAAGTGTTCTGGAAAGACTGGGAAGGACTACATTTTTGGTGATGAGAAAAAGAAAGATATAAATCAAACATTTGTCATTAATCTTTCAGTTGACAAAGGTCTACATAATACCGTGAAACCCACTTCTGAATCTGATCTGCATGAAGGGTGGTTTCAAATGTAAAATTCAGACAAAGGAAAGCCTTAGGGTTGATCTGTCACTCTGGGGAGGTGGAAAATCATTTTTCAGCAAATAACATTATACGTTCATTAAACATATGGTACAGAATGAAGACATTGCTTAAAAACAGAGGTATAAAGCCTGATGGAAAGGAGCTTTTACTGAAACTCCTTGAAAAATTTAGCTTTCCAGACTGGATTGGGGGCCGTCGCCTGGTGATCAGACGGGAAAGGAACAGAGAGACATTTGAGTTTTTTAGACGTAGTGAAGTAGATCGCTGGAAGTAAGTATGCTTCTCAAGAGGATCTTGTGGATCTTGAACCTGACGTCCGATTTGAAGCAACAAAATTTTTTATTTTTTCCACTCCAAGTTTTCTGGAGCCTCTCCCAAATGAATAATTAGTTTGATGAAGTCTGAAAACAGGACAAAAAAAGAAATGATAGATATTAAAGACAATTGCTGATGAAGTTGGGTGCGTGCCAGACATTAAAAGGCTTTTTAAACGGTGTAATTTTTTTCTTTCATTTTTCTAAGGCCCTATCCAAAGGTTCTTCTCCCTAAGTTTGTTATCATTAGACACAATGGCAAATTCAGTTTAAGCATTTACAATGCATAAGAGTTTTAGTAATACATTATTAAACATGAATGTTTTAGACAACAAAATGAGTTTTTCCATATTTCATAAAATATTTTTAAGACCTTTGTTTGGCCGAATATTTTTGAGGTTAGAATCACATGTCCACTTATTTGATTGGCTGCTCTTTACAGCAATTTATGGGGTGATTTTGCATTTTCATGTTGATAGTTTTTTTTTTTTTCAAAAGTGTACTTTATTTATAAGATGAAGTCATGTAAAACTCAAAAAACAAACAAACATTTTAAACATTTTTTTAAACGGTCCATACAAATTCATTTCTTGGCCTGGATCCAGACTGAAGTCCACCAATGAGTACCCCTAGAATAGATTATTGTGGACTTTTTTAAGAACAACAAACCAGACAAAGATTGTGAGTTTTGAACTCTGTTAACGTAAAAATATTATTATTTACAATAACAAACTAATTGTTTCTGTTTAATGAACCAGAGCTAAAGAATGTTATTTACTGCATAACAAAAATAGACACTGTGGCACAAAAACCATGTCATAGTTTTAAAACAGGCTAATACTGTTAGCATGTCAATTGTGTTTTGCAATGAAATGCTAGCTTCATGGCTAGCAGTGTTTTACTGAGGATTTATCTTGAAAAAAAAAACAATTTTACTCATTGTTGAAACAAATCACATGATCACAGATATGCTTAAACCTGATTATCAGTCTTTATAGAGTAAAAACTTAGGACAGGAAACTCAAATAGTTGCTCAGGACATGGGAGAGGCCTTTGCTATGGCGTGGGTTTAGAATTGGTTCTGCACACAGGTGGGATAGAAATTTCAGAAAATTTTGGTCATCCAACGAACCATTTGCTTTTTGAAATCCAAAGTTTCATAAAGTATGCTGATTTTATATGAGCAGGCCCTGCTCGATTTAATGATAAGGGAAATGATGATGACCCAAATGTGATGCAAGCAGCTGGATCTTTAAAAGGTGAAAATCTTGATGGAATCCAGTAACAAGAGGAGGATGTTAAGTGCTTCATCTACAAGCATTTCAGAACCTTCGCTGAGTGCATGTGTGATTGTGCTGTTTGTGTTACCATGAACTGATTTCGCCTCAGGGGATCACAGTTGGCTCTTCCAGTAAACATTGTTTCCATAGTGATAATGGGGAAGAGAGGAAGAAAGTGAAAAGGTGACAGCAAGAGTAATAAGAGAGAATGAGAGAGAGGGAATCCACAGAAATGAGCTTGTTGCCAGATAGACTTACATCGAAAGGAGATAAAGGGAACAATGTGAATTTGGGACCAATTCTTTATTCTGACCACAAAAATACACAAACATTGATTTCATTTCCACCAGCTTTTTTTTGTCTGACAATGCTCTGCTTTTGTTTGAGAATCTTGTTTAGAAAAGATAACTACAAATGATAAAGAATAAACAACTTGTATAAAAAGTGCCAAAAACTGCATGGATTCAGAGAACAAAACAATGGGTAACAATGAACAATGGACAGGTATATGCAGTGGGGGCTGGTTGATAGACGTAAAGTTCTTGACATAAACGTGAATACAACTTTATGTAGAGATTAAATGAAAATGTTTGTCATGTATATTATGTTTTTAGATGATATAAAGCAGGCTAAATTTTCATTTGTGTTGACTATAGTTTAATATTGGTCAGAGTGGTACATAAATTGTGTTGTTTACTCAAGCGCTACGTTTGCCATTCTAACTAGCTCATGAGCAGCATTTCAAAACAAGGCATTAGGACGTGGCCATTTGTTGACATCTCTGACACTGCCCAGACATAGGTGAATTGTGCAGAAGAAAAAAGAAAAAATTCTGTTAAATCACTTAAATTAGCACCAGAGAAGGAAGAATCTCGATTTAAAGGAACTCGGACCAGACGATCCTGAAATACTAGTAGTTCAGCATTAAAAAGAAAGAGGAAGAAAATACGAGTTCTTTTTTTCCATTTTGATAAATTTGAGTAAACGTGTTTTCTTTAGCACAAAAGTGGTTTGGGGAAAATTTACATTTTCTGTTCCAAACATCCATAAAGCACCTCAAAAGCATAAAAACGTAAACTTTTCAAATCCAGATTTTAATAATTAAAGATTTATTTCAAAACAAGCAATTGATCCCCCAAAAGTGCGATAACTTCTTTTTTTTTCACAAAACGCTACAAATCCAAGGCATCAATATACATCTTTATTTTTCTTTTAAACAAAACCGTTCAAAATACAACAACACTGATATTGAATCAAGTGGCTGGTTCCAGAATAGATCAGATAAACAGTGTCAGAGCCCAAATATGTTCTTGGTAAGCTCAAATAGACAAATGTGATGGTAATAGTAGATGTTTCTTACCCCCTTTGACAGTTTTCTAGTGGAACCCTCCTTGGGCCAGCCATCACTGCATATACGTGTCTGTGCTGATAGAGCTTGGAATATTTTGTTTCTTGATTGTGCAAGTGAAAAAAAGTGACAAGGAATATGTTTGTTTCAGACGTTATTTATAGCCTTGACCTCATGCAATCCAGCTAAAATCATCGTCTCATGCATTTTTCTGAGATAAACTTAAGTATGTTTTAAACACATTTTGCAAATGATGAAACAATGTACGTAATTATTGAGTTCAAATCTGTCACATAGTGCCTTTGTGGTTGAATCAGCTTGTCGCAAATACCCAATATGATTAAAAACATCACAAAAACATATTTAAGGCACAGTTTGGCAGTTTTAAAGGAGACAACCAATATGGACATTTGTGGTCCAAGATGAAACAAAAGTACAAAATCATCAAGTCTTGATATTCTGTTAAAACAAGCTGCTAAAACAAGTTCCTTCCATCGTTTCTGCAGCAAGTGTTGCGTTGCTATTTTCCTCTTACATGTGCCCTCGCAAGAGTCCCGTTGTGTCTGTTACCTATAGGGTCTGAAAACCATCGCGGTGACACCTCTCCTCCTTTAGCTCTCTCCTTTACCTTTTCACTCTCGTTCTCTAGGGTTGTGTCATGTCTGAGACTATCCCATCTCCTGCTTTCAGCTTGACGAACAGCTAACATAGGACATACAGAGTCCTCCTCTTCATCACTCTCATCCTCCTCCTCCTCTTCCTCCTCCAGTAGCCGTGGAAACCTAACCGATGTGGATGATGATGGTGTTGAAGAAGAAGGGTGGGAGTTGGAGAACATTTCCCGTTCATACACCGAAAGGGGGAGCTGGAGGTAACGTCCGGCAGCATATAAACAGCAGCAGGCTGGGACACACTCTGGAGGATCCCTCCTCAGGAGTCGCAGACGTTTTCTGTTTGGCCCTGATGGCATCATGCAGGGCTGGAGGGCAGGAGGTGCGAGAGGGGTGTTTGTGGAAGGGGTTTGGATAGGACACGGTGTGGCTGTAGGGCCTGATGGGAAGCACCAGTCGCCCTGGAGGAGGATTTCATTTCTGAGACGACGAAGAAGGTTGTTGATAAGAACGGATCGCCGTAGGAAGGATTCAGGGTCATCCATGAAGCGCAGCTTCTCAAGAGAGAGACGGAGGACTTGGGCACGTTCCTCAAGGACTGGAGACACCTGCTAGTTCAAAAGAAAACAAGAAGTAAGGTCTGATGTTTAGAGATTCCTTCTACAAACAAAACAATATCTAAGGTCTCAAGCAAATGTTGATTTCCTGCTTCAAAGAGTCTCAGTGTCATCGCAATTGTTCACATGATGGTGGAAACTCACAGGACTGCGGCAACTCCTCAGAACGTATTGCATTTGAGCAGTAAAACATAATGTTGGTCTTATTTTATCATAAATAAATACACATTTAATGTAACCAGCTGACACTAGGCAATATATTTTATTGGTCATCGACATTAGTATGAACCTTTCTTTTCCCGATATTAATTCCAAACCAAGTAAGAAGACTCTGAAACCAAGTTTTAAGAAGATTTAACAGAAAATGCAGATTTAGCTTAAACATTTGTCAGCCCTGCTATGAAAAGAAGGAGGGAGGAGAGGAGGAGAGAGGGAAGGGAAAGGGAGGAAAGAGAGAGTCCAAAGCACAAGGGCAATGTCTCTCCATCAACTTTACTTAAATAG
Source organism: Danionella cerebrum (assembly GCA_007224835.1). Classification (NCBI taxonomy): domain Eukaryota; kingdom Metazoa; phylum Chordata; class Actinopteri; order Cypriniformes; family Danionidae; genus Danionella; species Danionella cerebrum. Next base: position 534,494 of record SRMA01027076.1, on the reverse strand, counting down.
CTTGTAACGTCCTGTTTGTGATTTAACTTCCTTTTTGTGTTGTATTCCATAGTGTATCGTAGAAAAAACCAGACAATATGATTATAAAAATGTAAACATTTTACATTAAACATCCAAATTAAACTACATGGTGTAAATACAATAAATAAACCTAAATATTTAAACCAAGTACTGATGTCTGTCAAAATGTGATGAATGTCAAAATTGTTTTTGTCTGTAAAATTGCGGGAGTTTCCCCCCAGATACTCTGGATGATTACCTGACAATAAGTTACTCACAAGTGATGATAGTTAGTGAATGTGGTCTCATCATAAATAGAATTAGACTGTCTGCCTTTCGTTCATTGTGCTACCTTTCGCACTACCTTGTTACCACATTTGTGATTAATAAGCAGGAATTGAAAGTGACAAAACTAAAAAGGTGAGGGAGCAGACTCACAGTGTGACACAAGCTCCTGAAGCTCAGCACTGGCTCTTCATCTTCCACATACTTTCTCTTGAAGTAAGAGATCCGTGACATTGCCACACGATCGATCACATGAGGAGTTCGTCTGTAACTGGGCTCTAAAGACAAAGGTTCAGACAGAGCTTCATTAATAACATTTTCAACACATTGGACTTTCAGGGTGGTTTCAGCATTTGATTTTACTGAAAAGTTTCATTTAATTAAAAAACGAAAATTTATTTTCTTCTTCGCACCATCTATTAGCCCTTGTGTGTCCCCCCCTGGTGGTGAGGAGGTAGATGTACAGCTTTTAGTGCAGGTTTCAGATTCCCAGATGGGTTGGTAGATTGGTGGAGAGGCTTCGCCTTCTGGCTCACAGAAGGGGTTCATTGTGAGAACCAAAGCCATAGTTTATCCCCAGATCTGAAACACACAGAGCACATTAGATTAAGATTGATCTTAGAATGTCTTTGATTTAGTTTTAATAAATACATGCAATGTATCAGAATCTTTATCAGACTCTTACTGAGATCCAATGTACTTGTGCCTGAAAATTCTTGGTGAAAAATGTACATGCTTGGTAATTACTCAAACAAAAATAGCACAGAAAAATAGCATTTGAAATAATATGAATATGAAAACTAAATGTCATAATAGTTCCCTAGAGAAAGCAATGAGAGATTGACAAATTATCAGTATTTAAGCTCAACAGCCCTTTATCCTTCTGGCTTTGGTATATTGTAAAGTGGCTGAACTCAAGGAAATAAAGTTCAAAGTTTTTCCTGATAAATCAAGAAAATATCACTCATTTGACAACTTATTCGATACTGTTTGACCAATTTCTGTGCTTAGAATTAAAATATGTCCATGGCAAAAATACGTGTTGATTAAATTAGAGTTGAATTTATTGAAATTACTCATTAGGTTTCAGGGAAAGAGGAAGAAAACCTAAGCTTAATGTTTTTTTAACACCAAGAGTTGACAAGTTATATCAACAAGTTTTGGGGTACAAATTGAACTGTTTGTGACTTGAAACTGAGAGCACGGCAAGTTTTAAGAAAACCATTACTGTTTTAATGAAAATAATACATTATTACAATAATACAGATTAATTTGAAACACTCTGCATTTACAGAAATTGCTAATCCACATTCTCGAGGAGTAGGTGCATTAAGGACAAACAAGTAAATAGCATGAAGTACTCTTCAGTACCCTCGAGACAGTGGTACTGCCTCATTTTGTGCAGAAGCAAAACGAGTAACGAGAGTGTCCATTCATATATAGTGGTGTAAAGAGTAAAACGGCTTACTTTTAAATACACAAAACAAGTACAAAGTAGTGTTTTTGAAAATAAAAATAATAAATAATACTCAGCAAAGTTTTTAAAAAAGATTTAATAGAAAACACAGATTTATTTAGCTTAAACACTGAAGATGCCAATATTTCTGGGCGAAAATGTCTTCCAGCAACTATTATTTAAAGACCTAGTATATTCCTAGTAATAAAGCAACTTCCTTTTCATTCTCAGAAATGAACCGGACAATAGATTATAAAATATTCAGCCGCAGTATGGTGAAGCTGTTGTTCTGGAGTCTCCGGTTCTTTAATACCTTATAAATTTAAAGAGTTAAAGTGTTTTTTTTTCAGTTGATATTTCACCTGGGGACATTTTGTGGAGCTATATTTAATGTCTTTGTTTATTGGGAACTTTAATGGGCCTTCTAATGAATTGAAAGTGTTATGGGGACATGCCCAGACATGCCCACTGCACACTCCTCATGTTATATGTGCAGGGGCACTTTAATGCTTGCTTTCATTGTTTATATTTAAATACTGAACATCTCATTTGAACCTTTTAACTTTTTTTTGGAACTTTTTCAAAAAAAAAACTTCATATGATGTAATTAGGTACTTTATTTGTTGTATTTAGATTTTCATTCTCCTTTGTATTTTGTTATTTACAGACTAACATACTTCCACTGGGTGTATGCTTCATCCTCTCATTCTCCAATACAAGTTTTCAACAAACCTCTAACTCATCAAAAGGATTGTGCTCTGGGAGGGCACACTCAGCACAACCTTATTACAATCCCTAAACCTCCAAAACACACCCCATTCTCTCTGCGCTTCCTCACTTCCTGCCTCTCTCTACTGTCCTATATGGTCATTAATAAGCAATAAAAGCTACAGCCATAAACAAATTCAGAAGCAAAGTATTTTACTCAAGTGCTTTTCACCACTTAAAATTGTGTAGCTTCAATCTATAAGCCTTTCTCTGCTGGTCAAATCTTTTTAGGTGCTGTTATAGTTGGCAGAAAAAGTCCAGCCTTGAATTGTGCCTTTTTTTGTAAAGAAATCAAAAATTCGAAATGAATTGGTAAGCAAATAATGAATGTCCTTCGTGCCATTTCTCACCTGGTTGAATATGTCTTTTGTTTGAGTTCATGACCCCTTTATAACTCTTGCATCCTAGAAAGTTAAACCAGTGTTCCAAAATGAGAAGCAAAACTCGAAAAGCTGCAGCATAGAACAATGAAATGTTTCATCTCCACAGATCAAGAACAGTTCGAATGCTCATTATGATCTCTTTAAAAAGAGCAGGCTCTCAACAACTCTACACTGCTCTCTCACACAGATCTCTAGTGGCTTTTTTTCTTTGAAGATTATGCTAAGGAAGGCTTTTGAAAAAGATATCATGTCTCTTTAGAGCTGTTAATAGAGCAAAACCACACAAGCACTGAGATAACGAGTTCGAGGATGAACACGATTCAATAAAAAAAAATGATAACAAGGTAACCGTTTGTGAACCCTCCCTTTAATCATTTTGTTTTCTACCACACACCCAAAGTGACGTGGGAGAGGGGGGTTCTGGATAACAGCCTCAACAAAGGTCACACACACACACACGCACACACACTATTACTCTTTGCAGTGGGTTCATTTGACACATATTGAACTGCTGTTACTGCATTGGCCGTTCTGAATCTCCAGGCACAAGCCTTGCACGGCAACAGAGCAATATTTATTTGTAGCCATCTGCTCAAGCTGTCACTCTCGAAAAGGAAAATATTATAGTATTTCACTGTATGTCATTTATTGAAATGAATCATGTGTACTAATACTGCAAATATGCAGATTTAAATACACTCACCAGTCGCTATATTAGGGACACCTGTCTGACTGCTCGTTAACACAAATTTCAAATCAGCAAATCGGATGCAACAACTCAATGCATGTAGACATGGTCGAATCGTTGGTCGAAATGGGGAAGAAAGGTGATTTAAGTGACTTTGAACTTGATGCACAACTATCTCTAGGGTTTACAGAGAATGGTATGAAAAGGAAAAATACAATGGCAGTTCTGGAGGAGAATGGCCAAACTGGTCGTGCTTGCTACCCATCTTCTGATGGCTGTTTCCAGCAGGATAACATACCAAGTCTAAATAGGTGAATCATCTCAGATGGTTTCTTGAACATGACAATGAGTTCACCTCAACAGTCACAAGATCTCAATGCAATAGAGCAACCTTGTGATGCGGGGAACGGGAGACGTGCAGTCGACAAATCTGCAGCAACAAAACTCTCTGAAGTATGTTTACAGTGCGTTGTTGAATCTATTCCACAAAGGATTAAGTTCTGTAGGCAGGGGGAGGCAAACCAAATAAACTGGCCACTGAAAGTATATTACAGTATTGTAGTCAACTAATAGCACTTTGCATTCATTTAGAATTGAATCAAGCATAAAAATGAAGGATCACACTTTTTCCTCTGTACAGACAGACAAAAATAAAGCTCCTTTAGCAGTAAGTTTGTTTCGGCTGTGGAAGCTCATTCTGTTTTTAGTCTGCGTCCGCAGGCTTTGGATCACACTGAGCTCATGTGAGTGAGACGTGTTTAATCAAAGCAGATCCCTCTCTCCTGCTCAACCTCTTGCTGTCGTTACCTGTTTCTCATTCCACCCACAACTCTGCTTTGAATTTACGCTTTAGAAGGCAGAAAGATGACACCCAAGCAGAGCTCACACACACTCGCACATAATCTGTCTTTGTCTCTTTGCTCATGTTTGTGCCTTTATGCTCTCTCTCTCTCTCTCTGCATCTCTTCCACATTCTTTTCATGTGAAGAAAACATTAAAAGGTGCTCGATTCGCTGGATTTGCACCTCATCAGTCACACACTAGCACACACACAGCAGCGCACAGAAGTCACTGCGGACTAGAACTGCAAAGAGATGCTAAACTACAATTTATAAACGAAACTGGGAGTGATTGAAAAGAAAGAATGAGCGATCCAAACTAAGGAATCATGTAAAGGATAAGCTTTCAGTTGTGACTTAGTGGTTTTTCCTATGCAAAAACCACAATTGCAGGATTCCCTTGAGGTAATGTAGTTTTTGGCTTGGCTCACTTGAAACCATAACATCCAAAGCTTATGAAGGTTTTTACTTTGCTGTGGAAGCTCAGCTCTTAGTTAGGATTCATGTAGCTTAGGGTCCATAATTATTTTTTAGCTCGGCAGTTTATAAAGGATGTGAAAACAACAACCTACTGGCAGTCACGTTTTTCAACCTAGATTCTTCCACAAAATTATACACAGAGTTGCTCTTGTTCAGAAATGGTTTGTTCTTTTCTTCTTCATTTGTTGGGTACAATTGGGAAAATATTTGGCTATTTAGTGGTTTATTTGAACAGTGATAAAATACTGAAAATTGCATTTGAAAACTGGGATAAACTCATGTGTAATATAAGTGGAGCAAGTATTGAACCCTTTATAAATCAACAGATTTCTAGCCCCCTTTTTTAAATAGCTGAAATCAGAAGCTACTCTTAAAGGAAGATGAGACCTCATTATCTGTATAAAATATCTTTCCACAGAAGCTATCAATGAATCAGATCCTGTTCAAAACCATTGTCCTCGGATCGTGAAATCATTTGAAATCAAATAATCTGATCAAATCCCCCGCCAAGAAAGCATACGTAAAGACCACGATAAACAGATGTAAACAATATGATATTTTCAGATTTACATACGTTCTCAATCTAATTCAGGTCATTCCTTTTTTAACCTTTTTATTCCCTTTCGGGGTCATGGGGATCTCTCCAGCGCACATTGAGCGAGAGCGGTAAACCCTGGACAGGCCGCCAGTCCATCGCAGGGCAATGTTCACTCACACATTCACACCTATGCGGAATTTAGATAATTCCATTAACCAAACTGCAAGGTTTTTGGGATTTCACTCTGAAGCAAGAAAAGAAACAAAGCAGACATACACTGAATAAATCCCTGCACGAGTTCATGTGGTTATGAGACGGTTCAAGCACCCGCTCATATCCGGCTCAGCTGAAATTATGTTCATGGTCGTTGTGGCAAAGGCACTCAGCCTAGCAGTCATCATCAATGGCACAGTTTCCTTTACACAGTCTGATCCAACATTAAACAAACCAGTTCATGGATGTCAAGTGTGACATAACATGGATGGATCCAGAAACAGCATCTATGGCTTTCTAGATAATAGAATCTGAAATGCAAACTTAAGCTTTACTATTTTATTACTTACTACTGAAACTATTTCAGTGTTTAAAACTGTCAAAATTTGAATCATCTCCAAGGTCCTGTTTGTATTAGAGTATATCATCTACCACCAGGGAGCTGCACTACCATTATTGTAACTTAAGTACATTACTGTATTGTACTTTATTGTAACTCTAGACATGATCATATCTTTTTAACCCAGTAACTCCTTGATATGTATTGTGTTATTTTTTTTGTCCACATATATTGTGCCATGATTGTTACAACCCCAAATCCAAGTAGCATCCAGCTGCAAATATTTTGGAATGGGCCCACAGCACAGTTAGACCTCAATGTTTGTTAAACAGCGCCCTCTATTAAATTAGAGAATGAAATTCCCGTCTATGGTTATTCAAACACTAGAGGATGCTGTTTGACAGTGCTCAAGGCCTAACCATGCGATGGCCCCACTCCAGCATTGCAGCTATACCCAAAACCCCTAACTCTAACCATAGATGGGAGTTAACAATGCCACAATACTCTGTTTTATACCAAACCGTTCAGAACACTCTCGGTTAAATACGCGCTTTTTTTCGGTTTCTCATTTTAATAATCCCTGCATGTATTATTATTATTAGTTTATGCAAGTGAAAAGGAAAGAAACTCATGTCCGCGAGCAAATATCCGATTAATGAACTGCTCCTCCGTGTAAAGATCCAATCAAGGAGCGGTAAAGTTAGAGGAGGCTGGGACTTTTCATGTTTAACTCAGCCAGTGAAGGAACTGACTTTGCTGACAAATACGATGAAGATGGAAAAAGAACGTAAAAAAAAAGTCACCGTGTGCCAGCAATGTTTTATCAGATGTAATTATGCCAAAGTGTTATTACACTTTTATTACCATTGCATCCCTAACGGGAATCTTATTCTCTAATTGTTTGTTGTGCCTAATTGTGGCCCTCTTGCGGCTGGATAATATTGCCAATTCCAAGTACAACCAGATTCTGAATAGAAATACAGTTCTATTACAGTAGTTTGTTCAAACACTTTGATCATATTTTAGAGGTCAATCCAACTTTCGTGTGTGATTCCAGTTTTTATGATTCAAATATTCTATATAAGATTCTTAATTTGACAAAAATCATGAAAGGTCTACTATATTTCATTTTCAAGAAAGAAATTATTACATTTCTTGCCTCCAAACATAAAGCCTAACCCTTAAATATATTACTAAAAATCTTTTTCAATTAATGTGTCACAAAAAGCATATCATTTATGGCTCTTTTTAAATATGGGACAGCCCGGCTATCACTAAAGCTTAAAAAAATTGTTATTAAAGAACAGTGAGTTTTTTTAGGGTTATAATGATAACCTGAAAACTGTAGCACTACACCAGTGGCTACTTATCTACACAAGTTGTGTAGTTTTAACGACACAAACCACAACTTTAATTCATCCACAGACATGCAGAAACCAAAATGCCTACAAAGTCACTCGTAACGTGTGAAACACACCCTGTTAAGGTGAAAGCCAGCCATAAGTGTAATAAAGACACACATACACACGTAGCATAATCCATCTGCTCAGAAGCTGCTGGGAGCGTTTAAAACCACATGTGTCCTCCTCAGGGGCACAGGGCTTCCATTCAACAGTTATGGTAGGAGCTTTCCATGACCTGAATATATCAGCGAGACAGCACAGGTTTAGTCAAGTATCGAAATGTTGCGTTAGGGATCTGAATCTAGGTCAATAGATAGTTTTTTTCCCCTTTCTCCCAGGCACAGACAGAAAATGTTGGCAACACCCAGTCAAAGGGGGTGAAACATCCATCAAAACATGTCTCGCACACATGGAAAGAAAAAGTAAGGGGAAATGAGGGGAAAAAAGATGTAGGAACACCCTCCTCTCCTGCCAAAAGCTCTGTGGCTCCTCAGCTTGGAAGAAAAAAAGTCTCCATGCATAGAGTCTAATGGGGTTGGGTAAAATACAAGGAAAATTAAACAGATTTCAGCCAAGAGTCTGTGTTGCTGTGTGTGTGTGTGTTGCTGTGTGTGTGGTTAGTGGTTTAACATGATCGTTTTGACACAACGTCACATCATTGCTGAAGGAATGTTCCGGCTACCCATGCATCCCTGCTGCTAAGAGTCCAACCCTGGGGCTGTTTGTGTCTGTGGCTGAGACGGAGGGAGGGCAGCACGTGTTCAGAGTATACTCTAGGGAGGGGAATGCTAATCACATCATTCTTTCTATAGTTTACATGAGTGAGACCTCAGCGTCGCATTAGATTCTGATTTACTTTTGGATGTGATTCAAGGACAGCAGTGATTTTTATTACAAATGAAAAAGCATTAGATGTATGTATCTTTTTATTTGTTCTAATAATTTGTTTTATTTATTTTCAGTTAAACGACTCATATGACGAAAAATCTCATTCCAATCAGAACAACGCAATAAGAATCTAATTCAGGCTCATATTAGAGTGGTTTGAATGCATCCTTATATCTGTAAAATGTGTGACAGTATAAATTATCCAAAATGTATGACATTTTAGATGTTAAGATGTTTATTTCAGGCAACCTCTGTTATTATGTGAAGACCAAATAGTGCTTAAATTCAAAAATTAAATAAAAATGCATTAATTTTCAAGTGATGACGCAAATATTGCCATAAAATACAAATTGAAATGACCTGAATTCATTCAAAACGTTTACAAAAATTCGCACATCAAATTTTTAAAATCCATGTATTTTTATGGACTGATAAATGTTGATTTGCAGCTAGTCACATGTCTATTGAAACATCAAAATCATTAAACCTTCAACCTCGACTCTTTAAAAACCAAACTGTGTCTGGGAGACCGGTTGCCAGAGATCCAGTAAAACAATGGAAAAAAATGTAACGTTTTTCCTATATTTTTTGTTTGAACTTTTACTGTCTTTAGACCTTTTTACTGAATTTGTTCATTTGAATTGCTGATGGTACCAAAAAATGTAAAAGAAATGTTAAAAAAGATTGACAGGGAGAACACGTTGTTAGAGAGTGATCCAGATATATTCAGATTAAAAGCACATGAGTTAATGACGATCTAAAGCGTGATTCCAATTATACTTAGTATGGCAGAGTTATAACCACTCCCTTGTTATTTAGAATTTCTATTTTTTTTTTTGTTTTCGACTGCCGACATGTGCACAAAGTTTAACAAAAATTTTAAAAAGCTACACAATTTAACACCCTAAATGCCTTAAGATAAGACTGATGGAGTGTGGAGGTAAAGAGATAGAATAACAGTGTTTTTAAAGTATATGAAACATGCAAAAGTACCATTTCTTTGAGGTTTTTACAAAATAACTGACCTTGTAAGTTTTGGAAACTTGCTCCAACTTACTTTTTTTGTAGACTATAGAGTTTGCAAATGCAATCTATATTTCTTATTTTTTTAAGTCTTGGTACACTTGACATGTGCTAAATTCCATTTGCGAGTGACAAACTGGCAAAAACAACAAACTGCACCATAAGTTGAAGTGGCCATTTTTCAACACTCACTTTTTAAACTCCAATCAGATGTAAAATTTTACCAGTTCTGACGTGTGAGGGTAAATTTGGTGACTTTGGAGTACACTTAGGAGACCCACAAAATACCCTGAGCAATTACAGTAGTGTACACTATTGTTTGAGCCCTAAAGAGGGACAGAACCCTCTCCTGAAATACACAAACCCCCTTAAATTCTAAGCAAATAACTAAGTAGCATGTGGGATTAGTATTATCTTAATCCCACTGTCGTTATTAGCTGAGGTCCTATCATGCTATTACTGGAGCTTAAGTAACACGTCTCGCAGCCCTGGAACTGTCCCCAAATAATTATAATTGAATAACATTTAAAAAAAAAATGTTTTGGGTTATGAATCACTTTTTTCATTTTTTTATATTGTTTCATTAGCATATATTTGTCAAAACCACTGTTTGCTTTCTCACTGTTTGATATTAATTTAGACTTATTATCATTTTTGCATTTGGTTGCAGAAACTCTTCTACCATACTCACCAGGAGACACTTCAGGAGCACCACTGTAACCTGATAAGGGTACAGCACCTGCGTGTGTTATCTGACCTGATCTACTTACCGTTTCTATTGCAGCAGCTTGAATGAGGGGGGGGGGGATCAAGAATCTCTTCATAACAGGAGTCTCTTTGAAAGCACGGTTATGTAAAACAGCCCTGCTTTACATTTTCTATGATCATGATCAGCCTGCGGACTCCTCTGAAGTAAAACCTCACCGTGCCCAGACGCAGATGCCTGGAATGGCCTGGGGAGAACCACAGGCGCTCAAGCACTGCATGGGTTTTCCTTTGTCCCTGCTGTAGATCCTGGGATCAATGGCTGGCAGCAAGCCAGGCACTTTTAAACTGGCATGGAGAGCTTAGGGGGAATACCAGAATACACACACACACACACACACACTCTTGCCCCCTGGCACTAGGAACAGATGCCACAGCCAGCGCAGTGAACCCAACAATGATAATGAAGCAAGAAATAACTGTCTGAGGCGTTACACTTCACAGACACCACTGCTCAGTTTTCCACCTCAACTGTAATTGTGCATTCATGAAAACCGATATTCCCACTCCCAGTCCAACTGTAAAGTTCCCGTGCTTTTATCTTGTACACTTCATCTCCTTGTAAGGAATCAAGCAGTGATAGCTCCCAGGCTTAACACACTCTCACACTGAGGCTGAGTGTTTGTTTAATGACTGAAAGGAAAATTTGTTTGACCCAACGGTTTACTTCTTTAGAGGTTCAACAAGTATGTGAGCTCAATTCTACAAACAACATTCAAATCTGAGGAAAAAGAACCTGTTTCATCCAGTATTTTATGAGACAAAAACAAAGAAATAGGAAAAAAACATAGCAACCATGTACATGCATTTTTCAAGGAAGCACACCATATATGCCAACAAATAATGCAAAAGTAAATATACACTGTAAAATCCTTAGAGTAAAATGAACTCTATTTTTGGTTCCTCTTTATATAGGAGTTGACTTGCGGGAAGAGCCAGTTTAATTCTATATAAAGAGGGACCAAACATTAGTTCATTTCATTCATTTATCTAAATCTGTGAATGAAATTTCTGTATTTTAGTTGTTTTGCCTTTGTTTCTGTGTCATCACTAGGGATTATAAACCCTAAATATTCAAAATAAAACATTAACCACTTAGATTTTTTAACTATAATCAGAAAGCGAGCAACTGCTTTCGGAATAGAGTTCATTTTACTCTGGGCTTTTACTTATAGAACTTTCACGTTTGGGAGTAATTCCATTTTTTTTGAGACAATCTGATGAAATTACACCTCCGCATCTTCCTGGGAAATCTCCCAAAACCTTGACGCAGCCCCATAACAGCTCAATAGGGTTGTGATCTAAAGACTGACCCAGTGGTCGAACTATTTCGGAGATCTGTTGCCAGGCCACTGTCCTGCTGCAGCAGGGTAAAATTGGCAATCTGAACTTCTGGTGGTCAACTACATTTCTAATAATTGTAAAAGTACTTAAATTCGAAAATGTACTGTACAATTGAAAGATTTCAAATGTAAATATTAAATGTGGTGCTTTTAAACAACCCAATCTAAAAGCTAATTTAAACACAATTATTTTTTTTTTATTCATTGCTGCATTAGCAAGTAGACGTGTGTTCTGTACAGAACACAGTGTTGTGTGTTAACGGAGCAGCCGTGTTGGCACTGTGCCATGCCTGCTTCTGGAGGCTCCTGGCACGGGACTCTGATTTTGCGATATTCTTATCAGAATTAGATGTTCCTCTCGCTTACCTTTTATCTGTGTTCCGGACTGCGTCAGCGCTCCTTTCGTTTCTCAGATTCGCGCGCTCTTGTTTTCCCGCCGGAATCATAAAGGACTGCTTATCCTCGGTCCATCCGCGCGTGCCAATCGATAGCTTTTGCGTGGGGAGAGATCACCAAACACCAGCAGACACTCTGTGTGCGAACAAAGCCCCCGTGATGTGGCGGAATCTAAGTTGCGAGAGCGCGCAGGTCGCTTTGCTTTGTGCCACAGTGACCTCACCGGCAGACGGTGCGACGTTGCAGTTTTTGCTTTGAACGAAGCTCGTTAACGTCAGCGGACGCGAGCAGCGTCGCCCCATTCCTCGGAGCAAACCGCAGCAGTAGTTTTGCTTCTCCGAATCAGCCCGTCCCGTCTCAGCAGCAGAGCTTCCTCAAAGGTGTGTTTGTGTCTGGTTTTGGTCAGAGGTGTGCAGCGCTCGCCCTGGAGCGCGCAGCGGAGGAGAGGGCGGCCGGGCACCGGGCCAATCATCTGTTCCACATTTCCTCGTTCAGAAGCAGCAGCGCTTGTTTTCTTCGTCCTCTTGATCGAGTGAACGCCTATGCAAGCTAGTCCAGTTTTGGCTGCTGGCTTTGATTCAGCTCTCGTCCATCACCATCATTGATGGTTCTCTCACTCACAAACTTCAAGTAAAACCCCTTCTGTCAGAAATTAAGCGTCATGTGCTGCTATTTTAACATTATTTACAAGATTAGCACGACTGTAACAGGAGTTTCCTCTAAAGTTTTCAACTTTTATTAAATAATTTATTTCCTCAATGGGGCAGTAGTTCATCAAATTGGTGGACAGCTCTCAAACCGGCCACTTTATTAGGCATACCTTGCTAGTACAGTGGTACCCCGAGATACGAAACTAATCCGTTCCAGGGTGACGTTCGTATGTCGAACAATTCGTATTGCGAAGCAAGTTTTACCTTTAAGAAACAACAGTATAAGGTAGATGAAAAAATGGAAAACCAGAGAAAAATCAAGTAACGTTCTTTAAACCTTAAATCTACACATTGTTAATGTAATAAATGACAATCAAACACAAATGTGAAACCTTACCTTGAGGTGATGTGAATCGCAATACGAATTGTTTTAAGGCGAATCAGCACCTTAACCTCTTAAGCCAGAGAGTCCCCGGTACCGGGGACTTGCCCCCTTGTGCGTTACATTTTCACTCATAGCTCACTAACCCTGAGAATAACCCACACATATTAATAACTGTTGTGTTCAGCGGAAACTCCTCTAAAAACGTATCTAATTCAATTTCATATTCGTGAACCACAGCTCGAACGCCATGCAAATAAACAACAACATAGCCGGATTATAATTCATGACCAAGTTTTTGTTTATGTGCGATATGCAGTGCTTAATTTGTTCCGCCGTTTGCCGGAACGCAATCCGTTTTCTTTCAATTTCTGGCTTCCATGGATCCGGAAATTTTTATTCTGGGATCCGGTAATTATCTGACCCCATTTGTCTTTATCTGCCCAATCCCTGCCCACCTTTTTCACTCTACTGTACTACAATGCATTCCCCCGACTCAAGAATATACAGAGCACTCGACTATGGTGTGTCAGGCTGCCTTCGTCGTAGGCTGGTGCTGTCCCCTGCAGTCGGCAGGCCGGCCCGTATTATGTGGAAATTAGCGATTAGATAAAAATATTATAAAATAAAATAAAATAATTAATAATTATTGTGTTAGTGTGTTTTCTTTATTGTGCATTGGATAATGTAAAAAAAATAATAATAAATAAAATGCACTACTAGCAAGTCTGAAAAGGCTGCTGCTGGGTAATTTACGTCCTGTACGTAACTTATTTTTAGGCAGCATTTGGCCAAAACAAAAAGTGTCCTGACTCCTTCGTGCTAACATGTCTAAAAGACAATCAAGTTTGCTTTCGTTTTTTAAAAGAAACGAAGACTCAAGTCATGTTGCTCCAAAGCAAGCCAGAACTGCAGTGCGGGCTGCTTCTGGTAGTACCATTGCAGATGACCACAATGCTAACCGGGTTCACACAGTGGAGGGTGAGGCAGAGGCGGCCACTACAACGACAGCTATCCCGGCGAGACTTCAACAGCGGGAGTTCGAGGCTTCAGCGACCGGACCTTCTAAGACGGAAAAACAGGATTTTACACTGGAAAAACAGAATATGGGTGAATTAGCAGCTGATTTGGGGCTTTTCAGCAGGGAGAGGGCGAGATGATATTGAAGATTAAGATAAATTGTGTTGAAAGTAATCTAAAGGTTTTTTGTGTGTATATGTCTTAAATTATGTTGTAAATGATGTATGTAAGTCCTGCTGCTTAAAAGTAGGCATGTTAGACACTGAACCATTGCGTTCTGTTTGTGTTCCAGCAACTGTTTTGGGCCAGCCCCCCTGTCCGTCACCCCAGTCCTGTTGTGTTCCAGTAACTTCAAATTTACAAATTAAGCACTGGCGATATGTATCCACAATAAAAACGGAAACACCAAAACCATGGCATCAAATGAAAGCTAACAACCAGCTGAATCGATATGCAACTCATTTACATTGCATGAAGTATTTCAGAGCAGGGAGCGAAAGTTCCCCGAAAAACGCCAGCGAAAACCAAGCAAGCATGTAAATCTTGTCTTACCTTTGCCGTTTTTTCAACAAAAATTTATTTCCATAGCGATAAAAGTCCGTTTGTTGTTATGTTGATAGCTTCGCGGAAACTCCATTTTAGATTTTTTCTGTTACTCCGTGGTCTCATGACGTCACCAAATATGGAATGACTCCCCGTGCGTAAGAGGTGGTCTCTCCACGCTGCACGTCGTGTGATTCGTCGGCGATGCTGTCAGTCTCAAAATGGTTGAGCTTATTGGTTTCCTCAGAATCAGAGCTTTCCAGCGATATATAGAGCTCCCGGATTGGACAGATGGTCGGGGGGTAGGGACACGCAGAAGCTCGACGTCGAAAGCGTTTGTGAATGAAAGGTTCCCAAAAGCGCAGCAAGATGGGGTAAATGAGCTTCTACCCCCCTTTTACAGCGTTTCTTTAGGAGTTTTTTTGCTGAAATCATGTAAGCAAGAAAAGAAGACTATGAACGTAGCTGAAGCTGATGATTTTTTCCATATTTCAATTATTGTGCCAAATTGTGCCAAACTGTGCCAACATGGATTACGCCTGAACTTTGTTCAATCAAAACCTTTACAGAATATTAGTTTCTTGTAGTATGAACACCAAACTTGCTACAGATGTCCTTGACATGTAGTGGTTACAATTGATTGTGTTTATTTGCTTCGTTATAAGTAAAATAAGGAGATATTGGAGGAAACATGTGTTTTTTTTTTAGGCGGAGTTCATTTTTTGGCCATACCAACATCAATTACTCTTACCCAGTGTTCTTGACTGTCAAATTAACTCATCCACACCACTCCCCAAGAACCTATCTTCATTTTGATACCAAGATTTGCAGTTTAGGCCTTGTAAAAGCTGAGAAATGCCTTAAAAAGTAAAAGTATAGGATTTTCGGAAAATAGGCCTCAGGGCTTAAGAGGTTAAAGCACACTTTCTTCAAAGGGAGAAAGGAGCACAAGGAAGCCGAAGCGCAGCGAGACGTGAGACAAACAAGTGGAAAATAGAGCAGAAATGTTTGTTATTGTTCGTATCTCGAATTTTTCTTTGGATCTCAAAGCAAAAAGTTTCCCGCGAGACCTTTTCGTATCTTTCATCAGTCTGACTGATGTTGGTGGACAAGAAGATCTAGATTTCACTCTATGCTCTAAAATTGTTTGAGGGCAGGATCAAACGAACTGATCTATGTCTATGGGCCGTGCTTGAGGTTCATTGAGAGAACTTTTCCCCTCGAAGGTTGGTTCATAGAATCCTCCAAAATCTCCTTTTTATGTTGAAGCAGCCAGAGCTCATTTCACCTGAATTAAGTGCCCAAGCCCAGCTTCTGAAAAACAACCCACGCCATAATACCCAAGAAAAGATTTCACATACAGCACAATGAGCAAACTCATCTGTGAGATTTCCAGATAAAACAGTGATGTGTTGCTCTAGAGAACAGAGACTGCTGTTCAAGAGACATCAAGCTTAGAATAGTTATTATAAACAATATTTTTCAAGATTTTTTTTTTGTAAATCTCTGTCAATATTTGTCCCAATGACCTCTTTTAACATTGTTACAAAATGTTTCAATTAAGTGAAAGATTTAAGATATTTCGAACTTTAATGCATATGGATGCTCCTATTTTTCAGAATAAGAACTATAACCTGCTGTTGATATTGTGAATCAATTTCGATTCTAGAAAGCTAATCCGTTTTATATTTTAAAATCAAACCAGTAAAGACTCAAAATGAAACCTTCTGTACAAATCCATCTTTTAATATGTTATTGTTTAAGATTTAAATCAGAAATAGTTACAGCAGTTTTACAGAAATGACAACACAAAGTGGCAGCATTGCTGCAACTTCAGAAAACATTCTCCAGAGACAGGTAAGGCACCGAATAACTCGGTGGTTGGACATAAGTAGATCAATTAATAGGAATAGTAATGGCAAAAATTAAAAGTTAAATGTTAACATGAGGTGTCATGAAAGGTAAAGGTGTAGTCATCAACCTGAATCAAAGAGAGAGCGAGGCTTTGCTATGCTTTTTGTGCTATACAGTCTAAAAGATTTGTTGCTGGTGTTTTCTGGTTCAGTAAACAGAGCAGAACCCTCTCTGAGATCAGCTGGGTTCTTCAAGCATTTCTCCATGGCAGAGGAGTCTTGAGCTTTTCTCAGACATAGCTTAAACATTTCCACACACTACTTTAAACAATACATCAGCACATGTCTGTCACGCTGTTAAAACACGACTATCACTTTAGTCATATCTGCGAGTTTCGAGATTGTGAAAACTTTGGCGAGCTTGGACTTTTCAGCTGATTGTGTGTCAACTATTAAGTAGAACAACGCAGCAATAATCCACCAACTGAAAGGTCAGTTTCTCTGTTCTAGAGGGAAAGATTTTGAGAGCTGCAACTGAACAATGCAAGAGTACACCGTGCCCCTCGTGAATCTGTCAGGAGTGAGACAGAATGTGCTCTCGGACTGCTTTATTTATTGACTTCATGTATTCAACACATTCCAACCAAGCTGTATCCTCCCAGTTTCCCTCCAGAAGCGTTACAGGAAGTGACTGAAGCTGCAGTTCATCGACTGGCCACTTGAGGCTGGTCTCAGAAATGAGAACATTCCCATTGAGCACAGTGTTAAAGTGCTCACGTTAATGTATGCCTTTAAAGGTTGGTAGCAAAAATTTTAATCATGAAAATTGTGAGGGGGTGAATATTTTTGTGCTCAATTTAAGTTATATTAGGAGTTATACCTTCAGTCCAAGGCACCCAATCCCCGATTTTGGCACAACTACCAGGTGGTGATACTTTTATGGCTGGCTACTGCACAGACTACACAGACACTATGTCCAGTTTCGACATTGTCCTCATCAAGAGCTGAAGATCTTTGCCCAAACCCCACCAGGCCTGTAGGAACCCAATCAATCAGGTTGAATTTGGGAGTCATTCCTATCACTTTACACGAGTTAGGACATCTCTAAAGGCTTGTACCTTTTGGTTGCTCTACCAACTAGAGCTAAGCTTAAGGGGTGTCAAAGTTTTGACCATGTGTATAATTGAAACAATGGGCCGGTTGGTTTTGTAAATCACAAAAAAAAAAAAAAATCCATCAGGGGAGGCTTTGATAAATTGAGTTAAAACATGTATAATGGCCAATTCTTGTATATTCATTAAATAATCTCTGGGTTAACTTGAGTTTTGGGTTCAGATGAATTCTGTTATGAGTTTTACATTAATGGTGGAGAAGTATTTTGTACAGTGTGCCGATATGGATCCAAGAGAGGTTAAGCACTCCCCAGCTCTACATTTGTTTACTGAAAAGAGGCAATTTGTCATTTCCTGATAAAGGAAGTGCTTCATGAACCCAGTCCAGCCTATAACCATAAAAGAGGTAAATTCCCTTGAAATTAGGACATCAGCAAAAAC
The DNA here is from genome assembly GCA_007224835.1 of Danionella cerebrum. Lineage (NCBI taxonomy): Eukaryota > Metazoa > Chordata > Actinopteri > Cypriniformes > Danionidae > Danionella > Danionella cerebrum. The sequence goes on along the minus strand of SRMA01027076.1, from coordinate 516,685 downwards.
TTCCGAAAAACATGGAACCTGAAGAACCCCATCCCTTCCGAAGATTTGTAAGTCAAATTATAACAAACCTTCATTTCATCGCCTTTATCTCGACAACCCATTTATAGCACAACATTCAGCAATGAAAACAACTAAGCATTAACTCATGGATGTAGAACAAAATCTACAACCCCATACTGCTCACAGAGCTTCATTCACTCGACAAGAAAGTGTCTTACATAGAGATACAAAAATAGATCTATAGGCAATATCTATGTGCTGTGTACAGTCTATACTGTAGCAATCACAGAGAGAGTTTGACCATCGCTGGAGAGAAGATAGAATAGTTCAGGACTGATCTCACAGGTTAAGAGTGACCAGAACACTTGTACAAAGAGAACGAGTGTAAAGAAAAGCACCAAGAAAATCTTCAAAACATTCTCAGCATCCTCATTTAATCCACCAGTGGATTTTCTCAATTTCTGTAGAATTTCCTGAATGTCATAAAATGAATTACATTTTAAACCCAGCTAAGGAAATTATTTACCTTAAATGTAGATAAATTCCTGGTGCTAATTTTTAGATTTTTATATATAACATTTGCAAAACTAAATAATAATAGTAGATTTAACTGCATTTAAAAGACATTTTGAACCATTCTTAAACTACACATCAGTCCAATTTTTCTTTAAAATCCTTCATAAACCTTAACAGACTGCTTTGAGGCCAGAGGAATCTAATGTTAGGTCACCACATCTAACTGTCTCACCATTTCAGGAATTTCTCTTTCTTGTATTTGATTGTTCTCACTTTATATGAGCACCATAATCCCAATCTAAACAACTAGCACAAGCTGAGCCAAAAAAAAAAGACTTTGGCACAGATATAAGGTTGTCGGTTTGAGGCTCGATAGTGACCTTTTTTTTTTTTTTAATATATTTATTGTTTTTTAATTTGAACAGATAGGACAGTAGAGGGAGACAGGAAGAAAGGCGGAGAGAGAATGGGGTGGGATGGGAAAGACAACAGGCTCGGGACTCGAACTTGGGTCGCCCTGCCCAACGGTGCTTACATGTCCTGTGCGATAGTGGGGACGATAGTGACCTTCCTGGAAGGAGTTTGCATGTTCTCCCCATGCTTGCGTGGTTTCCTCCGGGTACTCCGGTTTCCCCCACAGTCCCAAAAGCATGCATCAGGTTATTTGAATAATCTAAATTCCCCTTAGGTGTAAATGTGTGTGTTTCCCTGTGACGGAATGGCGACTTGTCCGGGGTTGGACGTCGAGCGGTTTATACTGTTGGTGACTGATCACAGGGTTTGAAAAAATGGGGAGAAATGATGGAGAGATTTGTGGTGCACTATTTCTCTCCTGTGCAAGTCGCTATGAAAATGTGCCACGTCATCCTACTCACGTCATCGAAAGCGCAAGCTTTCATTGGTCATTCTCTTTGTGAAAAATGGATCCGATGTGGCAATCCAAATATCTTTCATATTCTGCAACGTTTTGAAGAGACATTAAAGCAAAATAAAATGTGATGAAAAATAATTAAATGCAAATATACCAGCTTAACCCTTAGAAGTCTTGGGCCTTTTTGAGCATTTTTAATACTTAAAAATTTACTCTAATAAATAAATAATTGTACAAAAAATACATAGTTATTTTTTCTGCTAAAATTGAAAACAAACATTATTTATGTTTTCTAACAAAAAACTAAATTATTAAGACAAAATACAAATTAATAACCCCCCCCCCCCCAACAGCAAAAAAAAAAACCCACAGGTGAACCTCTCCTAAACTTCATACATGGTTCCAAACATATTTTGTTCCATTTTGTTTGCTTTTTTGTGCCAAAACTTCGAAAGACACGAGCCATATCACAAGTATTGTACTTCCAAGGGTTATCCTTTCTTTTCACCACAGTGCCTTACACGGCCCTGATAACACCGATTTGGGGTCTGTAAAAACTGGAAGTCGTTTTCTCACTTTTCAAAAACATTTTCTCAATTATAATTGAATTACCTTACAGATTATGTTATAACTCTTGAAATGTTTGTTTAAAGCCAAAAACATCAAAACTAAACACCTTTTTGAAACCCACACATTACATTAAAAAAATTAAATAATATGTGAGTTGCTGCATTCCTACTTAATTCAAAAGAGACGCTGTGATTGGAAAACGCACTAGTGTATGCAGGAACTTCTAAGGGTTAAGTTGTCCTTACAGCCAAATTAAAATGGTCCTGTGCTGTGGTGTAGTGGCTAATACGCAGGACACAAGAACGGGTGTGCAGGGTGATGCTGGTTTGAGTCCTGAGTTTGCTATTTTTCCCATTCCACCCCATTCTCTCAGCGCCTCGTTTCCTGTCGTCTATGTTTTTTAAAATTAAGGAAGGCTCAGCCATAAACATAATAATTAAAAAGAATGCGCCCAAAAGTAACCATTAAAACAATTTTTTTTGTTAAGTTTAATTACGGTAGATGGCTATTTGGCAAAAAAACCCCTCCCAAATATTATAGAGACTGCCACTGCTGTGGAGGAGTTTCTAAGTGGTACCTGATTGCCGCTCTAGCCACAACCACTTCTGAGCATGTGCAGAGTAGAGCTAGTAGTCATATCAATAAACAATTCCTGCTCATTCTGACTTCAATTGGTCCAAACGCAGGAAGATGTGATGCTTTTACATGTTTACCCACAGATCATAATATCTTGTATTATTTTGGCTGCTCAGTTCATAACCCCTTTATCTCATTCTCTTGTAGAGCAGATAGATATTCGGAACAGATTGTGTTGTTCTTAATGCACTGCAGTGAGGGCTAGCTCTGTAATTTCAGAGGTTTTCTGAACCCTGTAGATTTTTCTGAGAAACAAACACCCCTAATTTCAGGTCACACACATAAGTCCTAGGACTCCAGAAGACTGTGCCATCGACACACCTGCTGTCCCTTAGATTCCTTCATCTCTGTCCAATGAGTTAACTCTTCCTCCCCTGAGCTGTTCAGGCCCAGAGAGATCCAGCCAATCATCTCCTTGCGTTTCATACTCCGTTTGTTGTAGACGGACATGATGAGTGTGACGTCCGAGAGCTGGAATAGGGCGACCTGGAATACAAATGTCTCCTTGTAGGTGGGGTTGGGATGGCCCCGACAGATGGAGGTCTTACACTTTGACATCTCCTGACCCATCGAGTTCAGCAGAGTCAGCTTAACAAACGTGTCTGAAACAAAACCAAGCAAGATTCAGTCAGAAGATCTTTCAAACATAACACAAGTGCTATTACTCAGCAGAACGTCTTCTTAGTCAGCATTTTTCTTTGTTTTGTAGGAATTTCTAAAAATATTGCTCTGTGCCTCTATTAGATGGCATGAGGGCAAAATACAATTACATTTTCCAGCCTGTTAGCACACAATCGTTAGTAACTTTTTAAATGTTGAACATGTAAACCAGATCTAAACAGTAGGGTTTACCGAAAGTAGGGACTACTTTTAAACCAATAGTTTCTAAAGATGTGAACTTTTTAAAAGTTACAATTTAGTCTATTGTTGTCAGGTTTTGGGACATGAAAATAAGAACTGATTTTTTTTTTAGTCTGAGATGCTGGAGCTCAACAAAGACTTGCATGTGTTCTAGTGGACATTGGACCTAAAACATGTTAATCTTGCTTTCATTCAAACTTGCATATCCAGATATATATATATATATATAGATGAACTGGACAAAATTATAATGTGTATCATTTATTTTAAGGTGTCAAAAAAGAAATGGTTTATGGTCCATCATGACTGTACACACTGTACACAGAAACATCATTGGGAGTTAGTGGGAGATTGAAGTGGGTGGCTCTGTGCAAACACAGTGCTATCTCTGAAGTGGTTTGGTTGTGAAAAGTCCATCACCCCTAAAAACCACCTACTAAAAAACCTGGTTTAATGGTAGCTTCATCTGTTGCAAAGCCAAATTTCAGGATTAAAGTGTTAGTTTATACTTAAATTTGTGAAAGTGCTAGTCTTGTTCAACAGTCAATATGTATAAATGAGCATTTTATAAATATTGTATTTCAGTATTGGGATATGTGATGACATGTATCGTTACATTAGGGTTGTGCAATTAATCGAAAAGTAATCGTAGTAGACATTCAAAACCTATAATCGATCAAAGTTTATCAGGTCAATTTTTCAATAACTTTCCCTTTAAAACAGTACCGTGTGGAGATATGTGACCCTGCTCCATTTCATTAAATTATTAAAAAAAACAAGCAATGTACTCCTCATTGAAACATCTCTCACTTGTAATATGCGAGCAGCATATTTACTGTACAAAACTTGAGAGTGAACCATGAGGGGAAAATGAATAAATAATCGTTCATGAATCTTAATCAAGTTTAAATGCTCAATTAATTGAGATTTTGATTTTAGGCCAAATCCCCCAGCCCTTATGTTAGATTCAAATTTCCCAGCCCCAGAAAAGAATTCCTTCAGAACATTAATCAGTAATCACTAGAAAGTACTAATGATTAATTTCCACCGGAAAACAAACAACAACAAAAAAAAGATTTATAAAATTAAGTATACAATGAAAATATCTTTAAACTATATTAACTAAACAATAGTATTAACCATTGTATTGTTTAAGATTTTGCCAAAAGATTCTAAAGGTGCTACTGGAAATTAAGTCGGTATGGAAGTAAAAAAAAAAAAAAGCTGCAGGAAGAGGTTTTGGCACATTTTCTTTGCCAGTGTGGAGGTCTTTCAGCACTGGCAGCACTTCAATCTCTGAACCTCTGAAAAGCAATTGATTATTCCATTTATTTAAAAAGGAAGATGTTTACTGGCTTAAAACGAGCCATTCTGGTTCTTATATAAATTAAGTCTGGGCATGAATCAATGCTCACTGATTAATAATCACTTCACTCCTCCGTCTGCTCCTTTCAGAGACTTCTGAACTCTAGAGCTGTATTCAGAGCGGATATTCATTCAGCCATAGCTGAGTGCACTCTCCGCTGCCCTGCCTCAATGCACTACAATACAAGCCACAAACTATTCCCTGTGTCTTTGTGTCAGGCTGACGGCTCTATGTTGCAAACTGTCAAGATCTGGCTTCCTGCGGCGACTTCCTGTTGCAAAATTGTGATTTTACTAGTAAACCATATTTTAGAGACGAGGGAACAAATTCATACATGATACTGAAGAAATCTTTTCATCAAAGGGGCTACTTAAGGGCTGATTAGACTCGTTGATCTAGCTATTCAAGGGTCACTTCCTGTATAGAGCCAATTAGTCTAGAGATTGCCATGACATAAAACTCCATCATCTGCGCTGCTAAAAAGTACACTATGTACTTTTTCACTATTACAAAGGAGTAATAACCTCTGTATTCGATAACTGATACTGTGAAATTACAGGAGTTTTAGATTTCCTCATTAAGTGACCCAACAGAGAATATTAAGACTTTTATTTGCATACAATATGAGGTGAATTATTTGCACTTATAGACCAGTTTTCAAGTGTATCTAATTGCAACTTGCAGTACAAGTGGGTCAATCAATCCACACCCAATCTGTGCACACCCCTTTAGGATTATTGGTCAACATTATCTTTTTGGTCAAGTTATTCTTCGGGGTACAGTACAGTGCACCGAATACAATGCTGACCAGTAATGGTTGGGCACCTCAACTACTCAAACATTAACTTACTTCTAAATAACTTTAGGTGTTAGGTTTAGGATTTGGGTATGAGTTAAGACCTCTACACAATGATCTGAGTTTTTTTTTTTCTATAAATTCTTTGATTTCTTCTCTGTCGTTTTCTTTACTGTTTTCCCATGTGGCGCGGAGTGCCTCTGTTGCTATATCAATAATATATAGTAATATACAATATATATATATTAATATAATATCAATATTTCCTCAACCCAGACGAAGAGCACCCTTCTGACATATGAAAATGAGTGCAAATTCCAATTCAAATCACTGTGTAGAGGCCTTTATGGTTCCCTTCTACTGTTAACCAATGTCGCAGCAATTGTCCTGGCTGCTATACAGGGATCAACAGCTATTTAGGTGATGTAGGGTTAGGGCACATGGATGGATTAGGCATGGACAGATCGCAATTCCTTTCCCACTTTTAATGACACCAAATGTTTTTAGTTTGACACCAGCAGTTAGAGTAAAAACGTGTCCATAGTAACCTCAAAAGTTGAGTTAGTGGAGAATATGACAGTTCTTTATGACCCGAGGACATCACACAGACTCTTGAAGCTATGGCTCAGCAAAATGATTGCAGATTACAATACATTCACAAGCTAAAACTAGAACCTGACAACACATGATGGGTGGTTTAATGCAATGAGTGGGCGGGGCTAACATGTAATCTTTGTCAGGCTGCTTTTCACACTTTTGGTGATTAACAAAAAAAAAAACCTTTGTGGGTTTTAATACTTTTAAGACACAAATTGCCACATTTCTATTTAAACACATGGAAAAGAGTGATTGAGGTCCGCTAGTAGTCTCTAAAAATAATGAAGTCACTCCAAACAAGCAGAGCATTACCATGTAATTGATGCTTAACACAGAATAAAGAGAGCAAATTAACTAAGATGTGATCTGGTGATAGACAAATAATGAAAGACTATTAGTGTCAAAGTATATAATATCAATATTAACCCTGACGTGGTTTCTTTTCTTGTCCCAAAACTTGTTTGTAATTGGAATTATCATGGAATAGCTATAACCCATGCATTAATAATGATTACAAAACCCACAATAAGCCTAACGATGACCTACTTTCTTTTATTTGTAAGCGCCACCATATAAGAAATATGTGATTTAATCAATTAGGTGTGAGATGCGCCGCTAGTAACTAGTATATCAATAACATGCAAATCACCACCAACTCAAATGTAATCAAGCTTAAAAAAACCATAACAAAACATAATGTTAATAAACATTTACAATAAATCAAATGGTGTGTATTTAATAACAGATAATCACAGAACAACCAATCACACGGTGGCTAGTCTAGTACAGAGATCTAGCACATTTCTCAGATTTTGAACTCCAACTAGCAGTCACATGACAATGACACTCAAAATGGCCCAAGCAAATGTTATTTCAGACATGACTAAAAGACACATGCTGTCATCACATGACCAAAATGATACCACCCAACGTAACATGGTCCAAAAATAACAGCATTTGAATCTTCTTTATGGATGATGAGATGAGCTGGCAAACACGCTGAATGCTTTTCCCTGCATGTTCATTCTGTATTTAGTTTAATATTTAATTTTTTTGGAATGGCCTTTCCCTGATCAAACCATCCATGCAGAAGTATTTGCCAGTCTAACAGTGGAGGTAGCATGACGACGGGGTGATGGGTAAAGAGCATCCAGTGCTGAGGACAGAGGAGGTTGCCACAGAGCACTCACCTCGGATGATGTACACTTGGCCACCTATCAAGTGCTTTAGACAACAGAACAAACCATCTGAACACAGGAGAGGAGTGAGAGCGAGAGCACAGGAGAGAATGTCAACAACAGCAGGAGAAACAGAGCAGGTCAAAAGCTTTGTAGGGTTCATGGCATTACACCGGGTGAGATGTTATTCAGCCTAAAGCACAAAGTATACTTTGATTTGCACAGGTAAAGTATGTGTGCAGTGTTTGCAACAGCGACTGCAGTGCCACTACTGATTACAAATTTTTAGATCAAGTTTACAAGTTATGTACTGTTTTCTGACAATATGTAGATATTGTGTTATTATGCTTACTTTGATTAAACCAATTTTTTCTCGGCTTAAACTTTGCACGGAGCATTGATACAATTTACCTCAAGAAACTTGAAACATTACATTTCAGACACATAAAAGGTAAACGTGTAAATGTGATTGATTTTACACTGCACAGGTTAAAAAGAAAGTATCATTTGAGCTTTAGGGGCAGAGTGTAAGACAGAGACACCAAGCCTTCATCGCTTTCACCAAACCTTTCATCTTCACGTTTTGAATAATGATTTACAGCCTGAAATGATGAAGATTGTCCAAAGTTATGAGAGTTGTCTGAAGACAAGAAGCTCTGACAACTGCTTGCAGTCATAAATGCTGCATTGCTCTTTTTGTGTCAAGTAAAGGACCATAGTGGTAATGGTCTAAATAATAGAGGTGTAACGGTTCACGGTATGTATTGAACCGTTTCGGTACGGCCTGTTCGGTTCGGTACACTAGCGTACCGTTTCGGTATTCTGTATTTTTATAATAATTTAAATTTATTATTAGCGGAATATTAAGCGCAGCGGAACAATGTTCCTAGGCGAGTTTCCGCACGGACGCTATTGAGTGACGAGCACGAGCGCGAGTAGGAAAAGGGAATCATATCAAAAGCGAAAGAGAAGCCAGAGCTTGAAGACCCTCCCACCTCACTACGGTCTCCTGTTTGGGAACACTTTGGCTTCTCTGTTAAAATACATAACGGGGATAGACGAGTGGATAAATTTAAAGTTGTATGCCGACATTGTTCCACGGAGATCGGGCAGGCAACACATCTAACATTTTCTACTGCTGGAGATATTGTCACTGCAACCAGATCTGTGCTCTTTTCAGAAAATGTGGATAGGTAATCTATCCTAACTAGTTGCAGTATTTAATTTTTTATTAAAAAAATGTGTATTTCTTTATAAAGAGTGCAATTTATTTAAAATATCACCCAAATGTGTCACTTTTATTTATTTTATGCAGGAATTCTATTGTGTATTGGCAGCTTTTCAAAATAAAGATTATGTAAGTTCTTATTGTTCCCTTTCAGTCGGTCCCGGAGACGTTAGTCTGGATTAGACCGACTGAATGGGAGCGAATCACCGTGAGAGCGACTGGCGAACATATTAACGGGCAAATTAATTTGCAGGCGAAGGTGATTGATTAGCAATCAGCCGGGTATAAAGCCGGGCGTGCCTAAGCCTCCGTATGCAATTTTCCTTCGGAGCTGACTGAGTGAGACTCTCTCTCCTGAACTTTGACGCTTCTAGCTTGGAAGATCAGCAGGTTGCTTACCTCTTGGCTCTTTTGGTGTGACCTCTGCTAGCTCAGAATAGCATGCAACCAACGGCCAGCACCTCGAAGATCTTCTCAGGCAAGCCTGTCCAGTGATTCAGCCGTTTTCTCAGTATCCTGTCCATTTTTCACGACACGATGAGCAAAGCGTGCACTATTCCTGGCTGTTGTGGGCTTCTCGTTGAAAAGACGGTCACGGGAGTTGCGCGATGTGTTTGGTTTCCAGCACACCCACGCGGCTCT
>SRMA01027076.1:340818-507404 GCA_007224835.1 Danionella cerebrum | reverse complement strand
TAGAGGTGTAACGGTTCACGGGGATGTATTGAACCGTTTCGGTACGGCCTGTTCGGTTCGGTACACTTGCGTACCGTTTCGGTATTATTATTTTATAATAATTTAAATTTATTATTAGCGCGATATTAAGCGCAGCGGAACAATGTTCCAAGGCGAGTTTCCGCACGGACGCTATTGAGTGACGAGCACGAGCGCGAGTAGGAAAAGGGAATCATATCAAAAGCGAAAGAGAAGCCAGAGCTTGAAGACCCTCCCACCTCACTACGGTCTCCTGTTTGGGAACACTTTGGCTTCTCTGTTAAAATACATAACGGGGATAGACGAGTGGATAAATTTAAAGTTGTATGCCGACATTGTTCCACGGAGATTGGGCAGGCAACACATCTAACATTTTCTACTGCTGGAGATATTGTCACTGCAACCAGATCTATGCTCTTTTCAGAAAATGTGGATAGGTAATCTATCCTAACTAGTTGCAGTATTTCATTTTTTATTAAAAAAAAATGTGTTTTTCTTTATAAAGAGTGCAATTTATTTAAAATATCACCCAAATGTGTCACTTTTATTTATTTTATGCAAGAATTCTATTGTGTATTGGCAGCTTTTCAAAATAAAGATTATGTAAGTTCTTATTGTTTTGTACCGAACCGAATGAACCGAACCGAGCTCTCCAAGACACTGTACCGAACCGAATACGATTTTAGCGTACCGTTACACCCCTAGTAAATAAGGGTGCATTCAGTTGCTTATTTATGAACCTGTACTGCATTTTCCTCATTCACCGTCATTTACCTGCAGAAACTTCATCACGTGAAACAAATAACCATTTAACTATACATTTATAATAATGTACTAATGTAAAGTCATGGGATAACCTTAATGGCTTATTTATTTGTATATATAAATAACCATAATATCTTAATGCATTTAATCAACTCTTGTAAAGAAACACTCAATATATTTTGACATTACCTCATTGTCCAATATAATGTCACGTTTTACCATTTTAGAATCTACTAAGATGCTTCTTTAAGATCTAATGATAGCCATTGTAGCGTAGCTTAGCACATATCACTGAATCCAATTATACATGAAGCATTTAAGTAGAAAATCAAAGTTACAGCTTCCGCATTCATACCACATTTTTCCTTTTTAAAAGATGTCGTGGAAATTAAATGTTGAAGGTTTGATGGGTGATGAGTTTAGGAATTATTCTCCATTTCAGTTTTATAATAATGTTCTGTATCTGTATTTAAAATATTGTTGTATTAGCATTTGGGCTACTATTTATGACATCATGCAGATTGAGACTTAGGGATGAAGACTTTTGAAAGATTTGGCAGTTGGATATTGAGGAGTTTACCTGAAGTGTAATATGACAGAAATTATGGAAAAGGGAGGAGGAAGGAAGCACCTTTATGGTTAAAGGTAATGATTTGGTCATGTGACCCTTACAGAATATAAACATAGGATCTATCCATCAGGGCAATCCTCTTTAATATCTTCAAGACTTACTAGGGGGTTTATTAGCAGCAAGGTTTTTGAAGTGGCTTCCCTTGATGACCTCCACGGAGAGTCGTCCGGTTGTGGCATTGTAGAGGAGCCCCAATAATATCTCTGGGGCTGACCCCTGAACCGCAGACGGGAAGGACGAAGCTGTCTCGCTGCCTGACACGTCTGACATGCTTGCTTGAGAATCACTGCCCTGAGAAACAGACCGTTATAAGTTAACAATTTTGAAAATGCTGCTTATAAAGTATTTTCATGAAGAGATATCTTTATAGTTTACTGTACAGGCTTGGTCAGACTCACAGGAATGTTGCAGCAGGGGTCCAGTATGACAGGCATGGACACCTTGCCCTGAAGGTTGAGTTTGGTGAGGTAGAACACCTTTTCTCCCAGAGCTTTCTCCTTTTTCATTCTGCGTACACTGTACAATCGGAATCGGATGGCATAGTTCCCTATCATCTCTGACTCAATATGGCTGAAGTGAAAGGTCTCTGTGAAAACAGGACATGGCCCTCGCTGAGGAACACTCTTGGCCCTCTGCTTTTTAGTGGGTAGCAGCACCAAATGCACCTGCCAGGAGATGTTTCCCATGCATTTGATCGAAGGAACATCTGTTAATGCTGTTATCGAGACAGAAAGACGTTGCTCAGACGAGTTGTAGTCGAAGACAACATCAAGTGTTCCATATTGACAGAGAGACTCTGTGTCATACACTTTGGGAAGCCGAGCTGCCAGTCCTAGAGTAGATAGACCCTGTGGAAATGATTGACACAAAAAAAAAAGTCTCAGCTATCCTCTGAGGCTAGATTAACGAGTACACATGAAGTATTTCAGTTTTATGGGCCCAATATGTCAATACTTTGATGCATTGATTTATGGCAGACGGATGTCTAAGAGAAGAGTTTTCTATAGCTATAATTCATACAAAAACAGTCAGACAGAAGCTATGGCTCAATACACTGCATTGCTCTGCAGTAAACATATCAATTATTAGGTAGGTGTCTACAGAACATGCATACGGAATTATAAGTGTGTTCCTCTACGGGCCTGTGTTTGTATGCTTGTGATGTGAAGGTTATGAAACCAAGAGAGTTCTTCAGAAAATTACATCTGACAGCAGTGCCCTAAAAACAAGCTTAAAAAGTGCTCAAGATGAGCTTTCCACAGTTTCAATGTGAACACAAACCATGATAGCTTTACAACACGCATAGTCCAGGTGCTGGAGAGCTCCGAAGGTCTTGGAGGTTGATGAATTCTGCTTTTTTAATTAACTGCCCCTCCCACCAACCCCAAATAGGTCAATAAGATCTTAATTTACATAAAGCTTTCAGAACCTGTGAATATAGTATTAATTTAGAGGGTTCAAACAATAACAAAAATATCATAGAAACTAAACAAATAATTAAAAATAATAAACTGACAAATGCCTTAAACACATACACAAAACAAATAACATGAACAAACAAACAAAAATGCACCAATCAACTACACTAAACAATCAGACAAACAAAAATATACACTAAACAAACAAATGTGTATTTATTTGTTTGTTTAGTGCAATTTTTTTAAACAATAAAATAATAGTAAAATACACAAATAAAAAATAAATAAAAACATAAACACCAAATAAACAAAATTGACACCAAACAAATAAACAAAGCAAACAAACAAAATACCTAAACAAACACATCAAAACACTAAATAAACAAAAATACACCAAACAGACAAATAAACAAACAAGAAACACCAAACAAATACACTAAACAAACGAAAAATACACAAATCAAACAAGTAAACAAAATTTACCACTGAAAATACAGCACACAAGCAAACAAACAAATAAACAAAAATACACACAAAACAAATACACACAAAAACACACACTAAACAAACAAAATGCATATGACATGGGTATATTAGCATCAAGTTCACTTTTTTGAATTACAGTCAGGAGAAATTTGAGTGGAGTTTCAGTACTTTCCACATGTTCACGGGAGTATTTACAGGTTAACAGTTACGTTGTGCAGAGGAGTGAGTGTGGTTTTGCAATGACCCTCAGCAGTGTCTTTAAGGTTGTGGTTGTGTACAGCAAAATATTCCGGCAAATATAAAGATAAAAGATGTATGGATCGTCATTACAACTGTGCAAATATTGCACAGTATTTTTGGTGCACATGATAAATAGATGTATCAAATACTTATATCTTTAGTTTTGCTTTTCACTGGGTAAATAGGTAAAGGAAGCATGATCAAATGCATTTTATAGTTACACAGTAAAATACTAAGAGTTAAATTAACTCTACTCGGAGTAAATTTGGTCCCACTCTATATAGAGTTAAACCGACTCTGAGAAAGAGTAATTTAATAATCTATTTTCTTTATGTTTTTCCAAATCTGCATGGAAAATGCAAACTAAATATTAACTATTCAGAGAGGGACCAAGTCCACTCCAGAAAGAATAAAAACAGGCAAAAATAGACTGTTTAGTTCAAATAGACTTATTTAAATAACTCTCCTTCAGAGTTGGTTTAACTCTATGTAGAGTGGGACCAAATACACTCTGAGTAGAGTTAATTTAACTCTTAGGATTTTACTGTGTACGAGTTTGGACCAAGTACTGGAACTGAACCAAATTTTAAAAGCACACTTATTGAATGATTTTTATGTCTCCTCCCCGGGAGCTCACCTCTGGGCTGAGCAGTGCAGTGCTGTCACTGGGCACATCTTCCTCATAGCCTTTGTTCAGGTAGCTCTCAGTTTCCTGATCGCTCGGACATTTGCCATAACTGTGTCTGGGGCTGTCACTCCCATGTGAAAGGTCACACTTGGCATCACCCAAGTCAGATGGTGTGCATGACATCCGCGGTGAGCCATCCTCATCCTGATAGGGCGGAGGTTGCAACTCGTCCAATGGTGGAGTCCGTCTCATCCGTTGAATACAGTTTACTAATGATTAAAAAAAAAGAATATTAATTGTTCTGATCCTAAAATAACAACAAATACAATCTTAGAAACAACATCAGCTAGATTAATATGAAATGTGGAATCAGCAGCTTTTGTGTTGTCATTAGTGATCTATCCAGGGAAGTTAAAGTAACACGAAAACAATATTTGGACTTGCACCTTCTGTTTTATTCAAGAAAGAGTAGAGACTTATAACTTACACTCATAGAAGATGAATACAAATGATTCAGCTCACAGTCATTCGCTACAAAGCACAGAGGGAATGTCTATAAAACATTAAATGAATCAGGGTTGTTTTTTCCTATAGGGCTTTGAGGATGCGATGATGTTGCTGGAGGCTTTTTTAAGACAACGTAATTGAGACGAATGGTAAAATCTTTACTGATTCACCTGAATTCACCTCACAATCGAAACTTCTGTTAAGAGAATGAGCCAAGTGGCTGTTGCCATGGTAACAATCCTGCTTGTCAGGACAGGAAGACTTAGTGATCTCATAAGTACAGTACACACTCACTTTCAGTGTGTAAAACAGGTTCCTTCTACTCGAAACTACTGAGATATTGACTTTGAACAGACAAAGAAAATAACAAACTTACATTTTTCTCAAAAACATTTCTAGATTACATTTTTAATTAAGGTGAATGTTTATTAATATTATCGTAGCACAATAATATAAATGTCTGTACTTTTAATTACATGTTTAAAAGAACAAAGAAGAATTTTCTTTGGTAAAAATATCTATTGGTGTGGAATATAAAATAATTAAGATATTGAATGACCTGAGTGTTTGCTATCAGAAAAGACATTTCACATAAATGTAATGGATAACAGATGAATAAAAAAAAAAAATAAATAAACATACAAAAAAGGGTTTTGTGTATACATGAGTAAACCAAGTATTTGACCCTTACACAAGACTAATATAATTCCAGGGGTCAGATGTTTCAATGGCAGCTGGTTTGCACAGATTTCAGGGAGAGTTTGGTTCCATTCCACTTTTTAGGTCTTCTCCAATTCCTTAATTTTACAAGACTGATGAGTGCCAACTCAAACCTTCAGCTCCCTCCACATCTTTTCTTTAAGATTAAGATCGGAAAATGACACCTTCAGGACCGAAAGGTGTTTCTACTCAAGGTTCCAATCCTTTGTTGTCCTTTGTTGCTTGTTTTAGGCCATCGTCATGCTGGTCTACAAACCCATTACCCATTTTCAGTGGCCTGGTTTACTTGTCATGAGCAAGTCTTCTATTGACACTTGGAAGGCAGATAAAAACCTCATTGAAATAAACTGTTAAACTTGATTAATTGGGCATGTTGTAGGGGTGGGCAGATTGATCCTAGTATCGATGCTGAAGTCTGTATTGGATTGATATTAGCCCACCAAGATCAATATGTGGGCTATTTTTTCTGATAGACAGATCGTTCATTAAAAAAGTTATTCTCTTCCATTGCCTTTTGACTCGTCTGGTCTGATTGACACACATCTCCCACCATGCGGCTCCAGTTCTGAGCGGGGTCCTGTAATCATGTGATGTGTAATTTTTAACTTATTAGTTAGTCGTATTCTAGTAGGACCAATTCAGTTTAGTTACATATTCTAGTTACATATCTGAGACTAGTGTTCAACCCATTTAACTACAAATGTGTTTGTGGTATCTTTTACCATTCAGCGTAAAATATTCTGACATTTAAAATGGTTCTAAGATGGTTACTGTGTGACTTACAAGCGCAGATACATTGTCTGCCCATTGTTTACTTTTTTATTTACACACTTTTATTATGACCTTAAGTTCTCCTTGTTATTATTGCATGTAATTTTTTACAGTTTAGTACTTTTTACTTTTAGTTTTCATGTTATTTCATATAATTTCTTATAATGTCTATTTTTTTTTAAACGTCCAAATTGGTAAAATGTAAGAATCTGTAAAGAATCGGTATCGGCGATACTGGGCATGTTTTGTATCGGATACTGTAACGGATTGGTCCCAAAGTCAGCAGTATGGTCAAAATGAGGGGACAAATCCTTTCTATCATTGTAAAAATGATACAGAAAAACTAAACCGGTTTAGTTTGCGCAAAAAGAGACCAGTGTGATCAAGTTTGTTTGTTTGATGTTTAATGACATCTTTGATCCCGCTCCATTTTTACCTTGAGCTACGAGCAATAACACAGAACGTATGCCTCTTGATGTTTAATGAGAGAGTCCGCCTACAATTCCTCAGTGATGTTTCCATCAGCGCTAAAGTCTGAAATCTCTCGTTTCAGTCGGATCAGAATAAATGACAAAACTACAAAGGTTCTTAAGAGAGATCACTTGTTCTGGGGGATGTGACCTGAACAAACGATTGATCGTGGGAGCTTAAGATTGAGCAAGGTGTTTAGACCTCTTTGGTTCTCTCGGTTCATTAGTAATGCATGAGTGAAGGAATGTGTCTGTTTGCACAGGATGAGTTTGTGTGTGTTCTGAAGCAGTGACTGGATGTGTGTTAGTAGCTCATGTATTATACAGATGGCCTGAGGCTAGAGCCTCTCCTACCTTCCCTGTAGGAAACAGCTCATGAGAAAAGCTTGCAGCTCTATCTGTCTCTCTGTGCATATCTCTCAGATATGCACTCGCTTCCTGCTATTTTTTTTTCATTTTGACACATTTGATCTTTTTCTTAATCACTTGCCATAACCGTCCTACTCCTTTTCTCTGATTCCCAAGTATTTACAATGATTCCAACAGAGATTTCTGCTAAGAGCAATGGCTAATAATAGATAAAACATTAGAACACTTTTTCACATTCCTTCACTTGATTGTATATAAAAAAAGAGGAAACCTGTTTGTTCTGGCAGCTTTAGCAAAATGTCCTTCCAGAAAAATCCTGATTGGTGTGATACATGATACGCTCATGATCCGAACCTTTTGTTCTAAGAATTATAGCAGCCAGAAAAAAAAGCAGCCTAGAAAAAGTTTATAGAAAACATGCTTCGTTCAGATTTTTAGGCTTGAGGTCTTGCAAAACTCCAGAGGATAATGAGTCACTGAGCTGCGGATTTCTAGTGCCACCTAGTGCAAACGAAAAGCATCGTTTTAGTTGCGTTTCATTAAGCCTTTTGAATAGTTCAAGCACAGCAAACCCAATATTCAGGTCAAACTTTAATAAAACTACAACCTTTTGCTATTTTCAAAAGAAAAACAGCTTGAGACATTAGAAATGCTGCTGAATAAATCTACATTTATACACTTTATTTGCTTATCATCTTTAAACAAACTGTCAAATACTGTTTCTAAACAATATAATATCATATTTTAATGGCAGATAACAGTTAACTTACATAATACTACCACCAAAACAGAGGAACTTTTACATTTACTTTTTATTATGTAATAAAACATTTTTGCTCTCTTTCTACAAGTATTAAATGTATGTTAATGACATTAAATTATTAATACTTTCAACCATGCTTATATTAGAGGCAACTACTTCACTTTGTCACTTAAGCAGTCAGCTTAATAATATATATTACAAGATACAGGGCTTTTATATGCACTCTGAAATGAATAAAGCCTGAAAGAGCATGAAGTCCTTAGTCTTTTTCAGTGTGTTTTCTCATGTATTGACAATGAAGCAAGTTAATTCAGTACAGTAACACACCATTTACATACTGTTGGTATCCCACCAACCCCCTTATAACTAACATATTAAAAAGTTTTGATGAGGTACTATAAAACGTTTGCACAGTAATTTAAATAGTAAATGCTTTTTTAATTCGTATACTCTATTTTACAGGTATGTGGCATAAAGTGAAAGTAACTTCTGTTTAAAAACTTTTTTTTGCTTTTAAAATTTAGAAAGCCTACGGCCTACTGCTGTTTTGAAGACAAGATGTGGTCACAACAAATATCGATTTGATTTAGACTTCTCTTTTTGTTTATAGCATTTTTTCCACACGTGCCTAAAACTTTTGCAGAGTGCTGTATTCATATATTTTGTAGAAAAGATATTATGTAATCTGTGCTGTGTAAAACCTACCATCGTCTGCAGAGGCCTCACTGCTGTACCCATCATACTCAGCCGCTAGAGGGCAGTATTTGTGACGCGTGTCCCAGCCAGAACTCTTTTGTTGGCGTGACTGAGTCCTCACTGAACCACCCCGGAGCCCCTGTGATCGGGAGACTGCCTCCTGGTACTGGCCAATGAGCTCATCCTCACTATCAGATGATGAGCAGTGATAGTCTGCATTCACATAGTTCTTATCTGAAAAAGAGGATATAAAAACAGGGAAAAACCTCAGTGGCTTAATCAACATATACACTTTAGCCCGTCACAAATTAAGAGAAATAACAAACACATTAATGCATAACAAGAAACAGTGTGACCTGTTTATGTTATTGGAACAAAGATTGTGTACAGAGAATGGAGAATCAACTGTTTTTATTGCAGGTATACTTCAACCATCAGAAACTGAAAATAAATAAATAAATATAGATACAAATATATATTTTACACCATAAAATAAGCATTTGATACAATTGAAAAATATCACTTGACCTTTAGAAGTCTATGCACGCATCAGTGTGTGCGAATCGCAGCGGTTGTGTTGAATTAGGTTGGAATGATGCAATCAACCAATTGCTTAATTATAATTTTAAATAAAGCGTGTAGTTCAAAAAGGTTATTAGCTTTGATATTTTGGGCTTACAGGACAAACATTACACAAGTTAACTGCAAGGTAATTTAAATGTGAGAAAATAAACAATGTTTTTCAGTTTCATTTCATTTGACAGGCCCCAAATTGGTGTAATCAGTGCCATCTAGTGGTGAAAACAAGGGTAGTACAAGACCTGTGAGATGGCTTGTTCATTCATTGAAATTTCATTCATTGATTCCCATTTAATAAAACCTTTTTGGGGTCACGAGGGTCTGCCAGTGAGTCCAGCGCACATTGGGCGAGAGGCAGGGGTACACCCTGGACAGGTCGCTAGTCCATCGCAGGGCAACATTCACTCACACATTCACACCTTGAGGGGAATTTAGATTATTCAATTAACCTAACCACATGTCTTTGGGATTGTGGGGAAAACCGGAGTAACTTTTGAACTTTTTTACAAACATAATTTTTGAGATTCTGCAGTAGAAAAATTACAAAATGAATTCTCTGAATTGTATTTTTTGTACAGTTTCAGGTTTTTGTGGACTTATTGTGTATTTTTTACAGTGGGAAAAATTGATGAAAAAATATTTGTAAAAAGCAGGTATTGATCTAATGGATCTTCTATCCATTACCTTTCTCAAAATCAATATTTCCTATGGAACGATCTAGGTCCCTCCCTGGTTTCCGTACCCACACTTGTAGTGAAAAAAATGTACTGCATGTATACAGGTAACCAGTTATAAAGAAGGGAAGTTAAAATCCTGCAAATAAGCTAATAATATTAGGCAAAAAACTCATTAATGGTAGGTGATCAAATACAATTGCAATAAAATGGCAATGACTAATTTTTGAAACCCTTCAACGTGAATTTCTGAACGTTTCCCACAGTCTCTCCCAGTTGAGGTGAACCTACAATGAAAATTATAGATGTCACCATTCTTTGTAAGTGGGAAGTTCATAAAATTAGCAAACAACATAATTTGTCTTATCTTTATGCGTACATAACGTTAATCCATTATTCAAAGTTGCAGTTGAAAAACAGCAAAGATGCATTCTCAGAGCAAAGGAAGTTGGGAGTTTTCTTTGTGATATTATCAGGAGAAACAAGATAAATGGCAGCATCGTGCATTATTTAATACCAAAGAAGTATGACCCAAATCCAGTGTAGTTGTATATACAGTAGAAAGGGAAAAATTTATTATATAAATATACCAAAAATCATTGGTTATTCTGACATTTTTAGTTGTTAGAAATTCTCACAGAGATCAAAAATGGAGAGCTAAACCAAAAGGTTTCTCTCAGCTGAGATCAATCCCACTGGATGAAGAGTCTGAAACAGCTCAGGATTTAGGGTTTAGAAGAACAATAATGGAACCATCTTCTTTAAATCATTCAGCAAAGCTCAGACAGTGAAGGGAAGAAGTCAGCAGCCGCATCCTCTCACCTTGAACATTGCTCTTCTCCTCAGCTGCAGCTAGTATGGATGTTTTTACATCTGTGGCCTCTAAAGAGTCTTTTAGAAAGTATCCATATTGTTGATGTTGAGAGGGAGAATCTGGATAATTTTCTTTCAGTTTGTCACGAGTTTGTGAGAGGTCACTTTTAGAGCAGGTGTCTGTCAATGGGTCTGTACCTGTCAACGGGTCTGAAGTTGAACCCGTCGATGGGTCCGAACCTGCAGAGTGGTCAGAACCTGTTAATGGCTCTGCATCTGTCGATGGCTCTGCACCTATGAGGTTTCCTGTAACCTGTGAGTCAGGGTTCAGCACTAGGCTTGATGAGGTCAGGATCTGGATATCTGTCCTGGCTCTTTCCTGGGCCTGTCGTGCCACCGCTTCCTTCTCTTCTGCCTCTTTCCTACGGATTCTCTTCAGCTCTTCCGCCTGCACTTTGTGAATGACAGTGTTGACATGTTCAGCTAGTTCACCAGTCACTGTGTATGTGATGTTGCCCAGGGAGCAAGCAAGGTCATCAACCTTTTCAGTCACTGATTCCAGCATTGCAGACATGGAGGGTAGACTTTGCTGGAAGCTCTTGAAAAATGCCATTTTCACACAAACCATTGACTGTTTGCTCAATTCTTATGTTTAAATATCCAGATTTTGTTAATGATAACTTAACCATTTGAGAATCTGTCATAAAAAAACAAACGTTCAGAATCACGTCAACTACCTCTAATATTTAGTTGAAACTGCTATTAAAACTTCATCAGAGCACCTGAAATAAGGAAAGAAAAAGGAACAAAAGAAAACAAATTATGACTGCACACCTCTTGAATACAATGGCAGTCTGCAACAGAGTTCTGATTATAAACTTGAATTTTCTGCATTTAGAGCAATTTGTATTCTCAATAATTTATTTTGACAGATATTGATTTTTGACAGATTGGAATTTTTGTCCACCTACAAAACCGCGACAAATAAAACTTCATGGAAACTTCATGGAAACCACTTTACATCAAATAATTTATTCCAATGTTATGATTTTTCTGGGCTCATTTGACTACCATAAAAATCCAAGTATCACCAGCTAATGTTTCAAAGTTTAAAGTAAAATGTATAAAAATTTAGATCAACCCCCATTGATTTGAAAACAATTGTTCTTAAATATATATACATTTTAATTTATATTTAATATATTATATAGATGACACTGGACTATGTCAAGCCTTTATTTCTTGAAATGCAGCTGATGCTGGGTTGTTAATAAAAACCAAAGCCATCTCGCAGGTCTTGTACATCCAAGGGTTATCCCTTCTTTTCACCACTAGATGGCACGGCTGACTCTGATTTAGAGTCTATAAAATGAAAGTGAAAGACAGTTATGCATTTTCTCACATTTTAATTTGAATTACCTTGTAAAATTATGTGTTATGTTAATAAATGTAATATAATGTAATGGTTAAAAACTAAAATATCAGACTATTAACCTTTTTGAGACTTCAAAGGGTCAACAAAGAGAAAACTGAGGATAGATTGTTTTAGATTAGATTAGATTAGATTCAACTTTATTGTCATTACACATGTGGGTAAAAGGCAACGAAATGGCATCGAGTTCTGGTCTGCTCAAACAAATTCTCGATATGTCAAGCCACATTATTGTCACCGTCATGTGGAAGAATCTGAAAATCAAAGTCTCGAAGACCAGATGAAGAGAAGAAAAGTCCAGTGTGAAATTTCCTACTGGGTTTTCTGAAATCCACAATCAAGATTTTCTACAGGAAACTGACAAATGGGAAATATGGTTCAATGAGCTCTCCTGACCTGAATCACATTTAGAATTAGGAGGTAGTGTAGAGATTCCAGAGCAAATGCTGAATTAACATACTTTTTAGAAGCATGTTAGTTTTATGTGCAATACCCTGTTTCGTCAGCTGTGAAAGCATCACCGGGTCAAACCAGAGCAAACACTTATTTGCTGAATGTCAATCTGATTATCCCATTGATTCTGAGCAGAGTTATGTAAAGGTCTGTGAGTGGGCAGCTCAGTAATGCCTGGACCCAGAACCTGCCAACAGGAAGTGTGTGGAGTGGATGTGGGTATTAAGTGCTCCTGTGTAGGAGTGATTGAGAGCTTCAGGATTTAAACAATAGGTCGACTTATTTGCAAGTGTTAATGATCATATTTATTGTGAGAATGTACTTTATATGCAAATAAACCAACAACCTGGACAAATAATATTGAATGTATTTGGATTTATGCACAGATTTGTCTCTCTGTAATGTTACATAGTCCCTTTCACTAGACAAACAGGACAGAGTGACTATCAGTCCCAGAGTTACACACCACCAGTCTAATCTGTAAAACATACTATTTAACCCTTAATGGAGCTAATTAAGCTCCGTTAGTAATTCTTACACAGACTGGTCTGGAGCTTAGCAGATAATTGGTTCTCTGGAGAATGTCACGCTGGGGTTTGGAATGTGGTGTTCTGTAATCTCAGACCTCAAAGCAGACTTTGAAGACGTTTTAAGCTTATCACAAGAAATAAAACATTTACACCTCTGTTTCACTAGGAAGCAGGGCTGGCCCGAGGCATTGGCAGTAGTATAAGTAATAATAATATTAATAATAATAGCCACCACTCGCCCACGCCTCTCCTCTTCCTTTGAATAATGGACTTTTCCTGCTACACTGTGTTTTGATACGCTCAAAACAGGAGAAAAAGAAAGAAGAGGAGGAAAAACGTCACAAAGACAGATGACATCAGTGATATAACATTATTAACAATCAGCAAAACAGTTTGCTAATCAATAAATATTTGCAGTATCTGTTCGTTTTAACGTTACTCAATGTTATGGAGGGACCTAGCTGCTATGAAAATAGTCATGTAACTTCCCCCATCATTCTTTTATGTATTTTTTTATTTAAATCTTTGTATTTTTTGTTTCTATTCATTTTATTTAGCATAGTGCTTTATTGATATTGTAATTATAGGATAATATCATTTGTTTACAACTTAATTTATTTTTGTGGGGGTGGGGTGGGGGAGGTGGAGTATTTGACATCTTGGGACGCCATCTGAAATCTTGCTAAGGGTGCCAAATTGGTTGCGGACAGCCCTGGTAGGAAATAATCAATATTATTTTTTGAACAAGTCATTTCAGTAGTTACTTAACAAAATTGTCAATGGGTCTTCTGAAATGTCAATTAAGTGCATTTTGTATCTCTAATAGGTGAAGGTTATTAGTTTTGGAAAAAAAACAAGACAAAAATGTGAGAAATTGCACAACTATCTTTGAGTGTCGTTTTACAGACCCAAAATCAGTGCCATCTAGTGGTGAAAAGAAGGGATACCTTTGGATGTACAATACCTGTGAAATGGCTGTTTTATAAAATTTTCTGTAACAAAAAAGCAGTTTAAAGGTGGTTTTCCTGTTTTTTATACAATTTTCACATTGTTTTGACCTTTAATTTTCATATTTACAATCACTTTGATTTTTGTTATAAAACAAAAAAATTGCTCTCAATTTTTTCAGTAAAAAACTACTAAATTTACTTTTTGTACAATTTCAGTTTTGTTGTACAATTTATTGTTTGAAAACATATTTGTTAAAAAAAGGAATTGGGGTTGTACCAAAAAAATCAAGCATTGCCACAAAATCAAGTATTGCTTTGTTTTAAAGGTAATTTAATAGAGCAAATTGTAAAGTACCATTGCAGACACATGTGGCTCTCATTAAAATGGTGACCATCAAACTGGTGCACCCACCTTACCTTTACTCGAGGACAAGGAAATTTTGTAAATCTGGGAACATTTCTGTAATTCTTCTATTTCCCATGTCTACATCACGTTTAAGCTTCTGTTTCAGAGCTAATGAGCATGTCAAAAGTTCCCATAGCCAACTGTTAATAAAAATGTAATTCAGGTCCTGGGAACACCTTTATACCTATTTATGTATATTCTGACTATAACTTAGGGGGACAAAAATTTGGTTGCAAAAAAAGGAAAAAAACATTTTACATTTTAAGAACGGTTTTGCCAACTTTGAGACCCATAGTAACTTTTTAAATGTCAAGGACGGAACAAAATGAACCCAAATTTTAAATAATTTAAAAATGCATTTCCTACCAACAAAAAGATATAAAAACATAAAAGGATTTAACATCCATCTAGAAGACGGTGGGAAACATATTACATGATGTATATTATATTTTAAAGCATTTGTTCTGCATCATTGCATAAAACACTGTGAAAAAAAAATCCAAGTATTCACGAATTACTTGGAGATCTTGTCTAGTTCTTAGACATTAGCAGCTTTTCTTACTTGGCAACACTGTTTAATCATTCAGAACAAGTCAAGACTAACCTGCGGTTTCGGTGCCCTTTCTGTATGGCTCAAGACCGGGAAGGTGGTTGGCACTCTCAAGGGACAGTTTATTATTGAGGTAAAGAAATAGCACTATGACGAGAAAGATGAATACGACAATGCCAGACAGGAACCCCAAAGCCTCAGGAGACACTGCAGAGACAGAAAAATACTCAATTACTCGAACATCAAAATCCCTGAAAACGTATGGCTATATATGGCTACATTTATTATGAATGTTGAAGGGATTTGCATGAACCATCACAGGTTTGTTCCAGTGCAAAGACCATTTCTGCAAGACTAGGTGTGAATTATTCACACAAATTATGCAATGTGCTTCTTTTCCCATCAGCCTCTATGTCCCTCAGGCTAACGGTTGTTTTAGTGCAACGTCCTCACAAGAAAATGTGAAATCCATCCAATGTGGATTTTTTTTTAAGACCAGGTCTTTTAAATAAGACTCAACAGCTCTCCTGAATATGTGGTTCACATTTTCCATCACCTACTTAACACAATTTCACAGATACCAAAATGTTTCCAAATATTCAACTAATGCCCAAATAAAAGCTCAAATATTTCAAAATCAATGGCGAGCGAATTTCAAAACGTCCAGCCAGGGTAAGAAGAGGTCAACCGTCAATAATTCTACGATTATGGAGCATTCGAGGAAATCCATTATGTTCCATTCTGGAGTGCGAGGACAAAACGATGGTTCAATAGAATGCTGCTGTTACATAAGCAGGGATCTTACCTATGGAAACAGCGGGCACTGATTGGGTATAGCCAGTTGAGGGCTAGTAGCTCAATCTACCACCGTCGAAGTAATTCATTTCAGCAGCAACACAAATACACAGCACAACATTCACATTACTGAGTGATTATTTTGTTAGAATTATTTATTTTTGCCCTCATAGTTTAGTACAGTAAAAATGCTCATTTATTACAAGTTAGAGATTTTAGAATGAAGTTAAATTATTTTAATAAATTATCATAATAATTGAAGGAAATACACACTATCTTCAATCTATTTTTTGAATACCAATAAATGAACAACTGAAATTAAAGCACACATTGCCAAGAAAAAAAACATTCAAGGAGCAGGACACGTGACTTGTTTTTAAAGGGAAAGTAATTGAAATAATCTCCCTGGAAAAAGTTTAACGATTATAGCTTCTGAATGGTGATTATTTGCCCAACCCTATTCGTATCCTTTTTTGACAATTCCATATATTGTGAGAAATCCTTTTTCGATAAATGATCTCCACAGTCAAATTTCCATTGATTTCAAGAAGTTTCACATCAGCCAACAGATTCTGCCCACAGATGTGCGAGGGCCGTGTAACGTGGAAATGCAAACAGTACTTTCGAATTGCCAAAATTGCAAGAATCACACTTGTGAGACATGTCTCAAAAGAAACAAGCAAACTTTGCAAAAATAAATGGCTACCATTTGGGATGCAGCAGTTAAACACCAAAAAATCTAATGAATATTCATCTCGTTTTAGCACGTTCACAAAAACCCTCACTGATTAAATAGTTTCTCATGCATATTAACAGAATGTGTGGCGTAACTGTATCTTTTTAACAGCAGCTTCTCAACTTTTCTTTTAAAATAGGAGATTCCAAAATGAAAAAAAATGAAAAATCTGCTATTAATATCATAATCTGCTAATAAATATCCTATTTATTGTTTAAAATTAAGTAAATAGTACAATCGTGCATAGTACAATAGTACAGTCTTCAGCGGAGACAAGTTATTATTTTTTAGGTATTTTTTTTTTAAAAGGTCCAATTAGTGTTTAGCATTCAAAGACTGGTCCTAAACAGTCAGTGCATGAGTTACGTATGTTATGTCATTTGGTGCATGCAGGCAGTAAGTGCATGTGTGAGGTGACTTGGGTCAGACAGACCCTTATAAAACAGCTTTCTCTCCATCTGCTAATTTTAGAGATGCTAATTGATTAGCTGCCTGTGTGCTTCCTGATCAATGCAATGAACACATTTCCCTGATCACCCCATAGCCGTCTCTCCCCCTCTCCTTCAGCTATCTTTTAAATTGAATTTGGTTCCAGTCTTGTGTTGCTGAACTCTTTATTGATTACATATGAAAAAATAAAGCCCATTTGCAAAATGACAGAATGCAGGGATGAATGAATTAAGTTTTAGCGTGAAATCCCACAAGTACATTTTACGAGATTGAAAACCTGTTGCCATTTGAACAACCACAAATCCAGGTCACCAAACATCAGGAAATCACCTGAGCCTGAAAGAATCTGGGTCAGTCACAGAAACCTGCAGCTGGAGGCAAGACACTGCTGAGGCATTCAAACCTAAAAACAGCACAACTCCTGAATCATCCAGTTCTGAAAATAACCCAAACTAAATAAGTTTACAACTTATAAATACAGCTACATTTTAAGCTAACTTCGGCTTTTGATCTTGAGCTGAGATAAATTCTCTTTAGGCATCCCCTTTCCTAATATTAAGGTAGCTATGGGATTGGTTTTCTTCTCAGACATTGTTGGCTGTTCCTGTTGTCATAGAAACTGGCAATAACAAGCCAGGAGACATGGAAACACTGAAATACAAAATGCTACTCAAATACATCACACAAAAAAAGGACGACTTACAGAATGACAGTCCTCTGTGTTTTATTAAGCTATTACATATTTCTATTTCTACAGAGTATAGACTTACTAAGAAATTCTACTAACATCCACAAAATTTAAAATCCATTTTTTAAATGTGGGGGAAAATCAGATGGAGAATTAATGAAGATGACGGAGCTTCTTATGTTGTCTTTAATATCTTTAATTTTATTACTTTTTAGGGGCAGCACAGTGGCGCAGTGGGTAGCACTGTGGCCTTCCAGGTAAAAGGTTGTCAGTTCGAGGCTTTTTTTTGACAGTTTGCATGATCTCCCCATGCTTGCGTGGGATTCCTCCAGGTACTCCGGCTTCTAATCCAGCTTTTATCCAAGCAGACAGCAATGAGTTCTATTATGTGTTTTTCAGTTTTACACCAAATATGACTTTTTAATTGAAAGAAATGACATTCAGTAAACGTTTATAATGAGGGGGATGCTTATATCTCCCCCCATAGCAAAGGCCATGACACGACTACAGTAAAAGGAGCATCATCAGTAGTCTGACAACCCTAGACTCAGGTGTAACCCTTTAGAGACCATCAAGAGCATGAGACATTACAGTCTGCAGATCCCTGAGGTTTTTGTACAAGACTGAGCTTGCTCCGAACACCCAAGCGGTCACAAACAAGCAAAAAATAACCTTTAAAAACATAGCTTTTTCCCTCTAAACAACTGCTTTAAGTTTATTTTCAAGTGCTCAGATGTAGGGGGGTAACAATGCACTCCCATTATTACATATGTGATATAACATGCATCGATTAAAACGGTAATAAAATCATAAATTTTGCAAAATTATTTTACTTAAAGCATTTAAACATGTAAACGTATCATTAGAACTACATTTTAAAAGTTTGTTTTGTATCAGAGTGTGTAATATCATTCTGCCTCTAGGGGGCAGTAATGACATTTGTGTACTCAGAGGATGTCTTTATTTACTCTGAGAAGCCGAGCTCTTTTTCACACAAATTTTTCTAAAGTTCCTCTTGTTTTACCGTACACTTTTACAGCTGGGGGATGTAATTCAAATAATGGTGAGAATGTTTGAGACCAACAGGCCAAGTCTCTTACCTTTTCTGATGCAGATAAGCTCATGTACTCCACAATTGCGCTCTCCACCTGCAAAGATAAATCAATATTTCATTAATAACATATGCCTGAGGAATAGGAAGATGTATTACTGATATATTAATGATGAAAAAAAAAGTAGTTGTCTTCATGTTTCTCCCAAGCCTTTAATATGTCTCTGATTGCAAACTTTGCAAACATTAACTGTACTTTGAGGATCAAATGGACCTTTAAAATATAATGAGTCACAAAAGCAGAGCCATCGGGTTAAATGTAAACTCAGCAGAGCTACAAACAGGAAACACAATCTCCATCACCTCAGCAGAACAGCTCACTTTACATCTTTAACTCAGGTGTTTACTGTCTGGGGCAGATCGTCTGAGCTTTAACCCTTTCAGATTACAGTGGACTCAGTTACAGCAAACAACATTTATTTTGATTTTGGACAATTTCCCTCAGGTAAAAGTTTTAGTGGAATGAGGTGAACCATGCAGCAGCTCCTCATTCCTAAATGACAAAATAAAGCAACATTTTCAATGTTTTTTTTTCAGATATATTGTCCCACTGATTGGGCTAAAATATTATTATATGGGTGGTTGACATATAAGCCGGAAAAAGTTTATTTTTTCATAATTTTTTCAAACATTGCTCCTCAAATCTTTCAAAATATTTTCAATAAATTCTTCAGAAACCTTCAGAAAACGGTACAAATTCGATTCATTTATTGGTTAAAATGATAGTTGCGATTTGTAAAAAACAATGAAGTTGTAATCCTAGAGTTATTCTGAATTTAAGGCTTTTGAAAAATGCTTAAAAAAAAAAGATGACCAGACACTTTAATAGTAGCCTAGGGGCTTGTGCTTATAGAGTTCCAGATGTACGTGTCATGATAAGTCCTTTTTTAGCAGCTTTTGTTTGGTAAATTTGAATGCAACCTTTGGCTCTCAGAAATCCCCTACCCTGAAGTATAGTGTCAGATTTATGGCTGACACAATCTATTGTATTTGTTAATCTTTGTAAAAGTACTATTCAAGGTACTATTCAAATATTCACTCCTGATGCAGCTGTGATTTCATTTGTTTATAAAATGATGTGGGAGGAAGAGTAACAGGTGGATCCATGTTCTTTAACTCCCCAAAGAGCAAGCTGGTTTGTACGACTTAATCGCACTGCTTCAGTTCCTCCACTGGCTACTGACAGAAACGCGTGGTAATGGTTCATCTCAAACAAGCTCATCATCACATGGGTGCGTGCTGTGATCAAAGCTTTTTTAATCACTGAAAACTCCTCAGACAGCACAGATGATTTGTCACAATCTGTACTTAAAATGTGAGAAATTGTGTACATCAACAGCCTTTGGAAGAATGCATTCTTAATGTACGAGCTATTAACCTGTAGTAACCAAAGAAAAGCAGTGTCTAGCTTTGCTGGAGTTACATCAAGGGCTAAATTTCACCATGTGGATCTTTCCATGGTAATGAAGCTCATCCACAGATTGAAAGCTGTATCACAGTTCACATGATGAATGATGCTGTCAGATAATTCAAGGTAAATCGACAAGGAAGCTTTGGTCAGACGTTTAAACAAATCACTATTAACTTGAAAAAAAATAGAAGTATTTATTTTTCTTGCTGTTATCATGTGTCAGCTCATAATTAACCTGTTTTGGTAAGTTACTAACAGGTCAGTCCCTTACCAGTTAATGCTAAATACCTTGAGAGCGTTTGGGAAACATTATGAAATAGTTTTGCTGTGGATGGCTTGACAAAGCTTTGATTAAAATCGTTTTCATTCACAAATCATGGGGAAACCCTGTTTTGTCAAATGCGCATCTTAGTTGGAGGTCACAAAACAAACAGCATCAATGGGTTATGTACCCAGCGGGGCGTCTGCAAAAACCTGACTCAATATCTACCAATGCTACCTGTTTGACCATATTTAGCCAAATGCCATTTTCCAAGAGCAGTGGACATTCCTCTAATTTACAAGCAAGCAGTGGTCAACCACATGAACCACTGTGGTTCCAGACCAATATTAACATCACATTAAGATGCAGCAAGATGCTATCCTAGTTATGAGTCTTACTTTAGATAAAACGTTTTTATTACGAATTAGACCATCCAGGCAAATGTTATGAAGCCTATAACAATGTGAAACAACCTTCTACAACAACCCAATTCAGAAGGAAAGTACTGTCACTGTAAGACCAGATGAAGTGTACACATGATGCCCCCGTCACATTTCATACAAGCTTATCTAGAACCGGCCCTGGCAATAATTACATCACCAGCAGTTGGAATCCATCAATAAAAGATGCTTTGTGTATAGCCTGCTCCCAGTCATACAAAGCACTTCTCATCGGGTACTTTATGGTTGGATTACACTAGGGCTGCAACAAACGATTATTTTGGTAATCGATTAATCTATCGATTATTAGACCGATTAATCATCGATTATTTCAATGATTAATCAGTAGCCTTCGAGCGATTATTCTGCTTTTTCAACTAGTTAAAATAATGAGTTACAAATATTCTAACTAATAAATAAAATAAGAAAATCACTTCAGCTTTTGAAATAGTTGTTTTAATGAACTTTGAGCCAACTAAACACGTCATTCTCTTTAAGTTTTTTGATTCTGTTACACTCAAATTACACACAAATGCTCTCTAAGCATTGTTTACATGTTTGTTCTTATTCAATAGGAAAAAATAAATAATCAGCTGCATTACAGACAAAAAGAAAGTTGAATGTGAACATATCTTGACAGCAGCATTAATAATTGTTGGTTTACCACTCGTTTTAGTTCATCAAAAGTAATATCCCAGGGAAATACACAGTTATGAAACAAGATATTTGGAGGGTGATAATCTAATAATTCTTAAAAAATCTGGCAACACTTCAAAATTTAAGAAACAAATAAAGATAATTTTAGAAGCAGCATAAGATAATGAATGGTGTGAGAAAGAAATGCTTTGGTATGTGTCTCCATTTTATTTCTATTTTTGATTCTTAAAGCTATTAAAATGAACATTCCCCAATGTGGGACAAGTTTTTTTCCCATAATGTGAATGGATTTATATAGCTTTTTATTTTACATCAACAATTTTTTACTTTGTTTATCCTTCTTTGTTTTATCCTTGTTTATCCTTTCCCAAACCTTACTCGTTCGGATTCGTTTGCAGTAGCATTCGGGAGGGCTGCATTACACTCAAACCCTACAGCGGCATAGCGCTCAAATCGCGACACGTGACCCTTACATTAGGTCACATGACATCAAACGACTACTCGACAACAAAAATATTTGTCGACAATTTTTTATTGTCGACAATGTCGACTAATCGTTTCAGCCCTAGATTACACTTTGAGGTGAAGCGGAGTGTGGAAGTCTTTGAGATTCATCTCCAAAGACTGCTCTAGAGACGAATTCTGAATCATTCCTGGGGGAAACTCTTTGATTGATGCTGAGTCTGTAAATAAAGTAAGTAAACTAAGCCAAGGTGAAGATGCAGGGCCAAGCCCCACGTACTCTTGTCCTTTCTTTCTTCCTCATTCGTTCATTCATCTCCCTCACTTTGACAAGACTAACCTGTATTAATAACTGACCTGTCCCAGTTGACAAAGATAATCTCTGTATAATCTAATTTTTAAACCTGGGAAAAAATGAAGACAGGAATGAATGCAAATAAACACGGAGAAGTCTCCATAAGTCAAGACAGAAAGTGGAATTAGATGACCTAATGGACAGGGGGAGGGGCAAATTCTGTGTTTTTCCAGAGCTTTCTCAAAACTTAAAATTCTTTAGTGCCTTAACCATTAAATCAGCGTTTCTATATAAATAGTGCTATTAATCAATAAAAAAATGAACTAATTAAATGCCCAACTTTTTGCAATGAAAAGTAATTAATTGCAATTAAATGACTGAAACTTTTTGGCAATGTAAATGTAAAATGTAAATAATGAATGTAAACTTAAGACAAAAATTATTTAAATTCAAAATCTGATTCTTTTCTTTAAAAACTCAAATTTTTGTTGAACTTGTAAACCAGATTTCTTCACGTAAATAACATACTTGCACAAAAAACATTAATTTCCTCCAGTTGGCTTGAAAGCCATATTTATTATAGTTTATTGATCACAAAAGCAAGTAATATAAATACAAAAGGAAACATAAAAGACCTTTGTAAGGAAAACCTGAATAACATAAGACTTCTTCAAAGGAGGAGGAAAAACCAAAACTAAATGAAGGAATAACCAGTCGTTATTCACAAACTCACTGTAGTCAGCGTTGCAGGGAAACAGAATGATTGATCATGTGATGGAACTCCGATCACATGACTAAGGCGGAAGTAAATTAGGAAAACTATGAAACAAGCAAAAAGGCAGAAAATAAAGGCATAAATATAACAGCCTGTGACAAAAAAGTACTGAAATTACTTTTTTTTCAACAGGTTAAATATTTTAAATTAATCACATGCACTAACGCACTCATTTTAACAGCACTATATATTGATTTCTTTTGATTCTACAAAAGATTTCTTTTTGATTTAAGATCATGGAGAAAATGCACTTTTTCCAACAAATGGTCACAAAATTGGTCAATAGTAATGAATTACTTTGATTTATAAATTATTCTGATAGATGCTAGAGACAAGTGTAACGTTTTAAATGAAATAAAATCATTATATTATATTCCCAAGCAAACAGTGGTACTGTTTTATATTACTGTTTTACATTACAACTACATGTCCAAGATAAGAGATCCAAGCATCTGACGAGCACAATATCTACACATGTCTATATTTAGAGTCCTTCGTGCCACGGCTTAGCTCCAGATTTTGCCTGTGCTATTTTCATCACCTCTCAATCTCTGTGAAGAAACAGCACCTTATCCTCACAGACTGACAGATTTATACAAGTTTGTTCTGGCCCTTGAACCAACAGCAGCTCATTGTGAAAACTAAGCAACAGGAAAGAAAAGATTTGGATATTTTTGACTGAAGCGCACACCAACAAACTACTTTGGATCTCTAAGGGTTTAGTTGGTTAATACAGGGTTTTCACCTCAGTCGCATATACATAATAGTATCCGTCACTTAGCCCATAGTTGAAGAAAGAGACGTACATCCAACATTAATGAACACTCGAATAACAAAACACTAATGCAGCTGCGGCAATATTCTGCAACAGCAGCTGGGCTGAGAACTTTGGCCACTGCAGATTCTTCATAAAAAGTTTTTAAATAAAAATTGAAACAAATTTGATTTTAAGGTTTTCATGTTTACACATGCGGTTACGTTGATAGAATAATCTAAATTCTTCTTAGTGTGTGGGTGCTGAATTTACAATAAATATGACATTTTACTGCAATCCAGCAAATGTATAACAATTACTATAACTTCCAGAGATCAACTTTATCTTTAAGAAAGGATTGTAAAACTATGTCAGTGATGAAATGTAGCACTTGTACCTACGATCATATTCGGTATCAGACAGTTTAAGTAATATAAAAATAAAGAATTTTTAATGGAGTGGGCCTTTAAAGTTGCCAAGAGAACAGGTTTTATCACATTTCATGCATTCAACAGAGTGTATTATTGCTATAAGTTATAGTTTTTACCTACTTTTCATTACAAACAACTCCTAAATGTCTTAAAGTCAAGAGTGAATTAACGCATTTATTTTTGTTGAGGAAATAAAAGAAACAATGTCAATATTGAAATGAAAGAAAATTAATTTATGAGTGGAACAAAAGTTAAATATGCAAAATATAAAGGTATTCTCGAAATCAGAAAACAAAATGTTAATTTTAGGGCATGTGATGAACAAACCCATTGATCAAAATTGAAATAATATCTTATACAGTTAATCACATCAGTACTTTCAGCCTGAAACGTGTGCATACAAAACAAAACATGCTACATACAGTTAGACAAATCGTCACTCAATAAATCGTACCTTCGGGGGGCTGACCTCTGAGACAAATAATCCATTCACCCGTGTTTGTCTAAAGTGGGGCTCTCAAAATCTCGTTTGATCCATGGCCATGTTTGTTTTTGCGATTTCAAGTGTCAACACTGACTCTAAGAACATGCAGACAGCACCATGATGCCCCCCAAACACTGCCCATTCAACATGCAAATATCTCTGCATGCTCTCGCCAGCCCCAAGACAGCATCATTTAAAAATTAAATAATTCACTATATAACTCTTTCAACTTGTAAGAAGGTTCAGTCTAATATCAATTATAGCAATACCAATGTCCTAAAAATGTACATTTGTCAAGTGAAGCTCACATATTTGA
Source organism: Danionella cerebrum (assembly GCA_007224835.1). Taxonomy (NCBI): domain Eukaryota; kingdom Metazoa; phylum Chordata; class Actinopteri; order Cypriniformes; family Danionidae; genus Danionella; species Danionella cerebrum. Next base: position 482,468 of record SRMA01027076.1, on the reverse strand, counting down.
CCTCTCCGGTGCTCGAGTCGCTTCACCTGATGCACTTTCGCAGCTAAAGTTTCATTTAGCTGAGCTTTTCATCGGAGTCTGATTCTGAAACACACCGCATAGTTTTGAACTCCCGGTTTCACATTGCATTTTCCAGTAGTCTAGAGACTGCTCTGTGCCAATAAAGCTCAACGAATCTCAATGAGTAATTGGTATTAGAGACACTTCTGCTTTATTTTTTAGATTTTGAAATTTATTTTTTTTATGATTTATACCTGTGATTTAAAAAAAAAAAAAAAAAAAAAAAAAACTTCCGGCAATAGTTTGAAAGTATATCAATTAAACTCACGTTAATTGCCTGACCCTGTTTAAACAATCTGACTCCAAATGATCCTTTTTGTCTGCAGTGTTAGGTTGAAGGATCCTGGATCAATTACATCTGGCTGTCTTGACTAACTGTGACCCAGACGGATAACCAGACAGAGAAGAGACAACTTTACCCCAGAGAGTTTAACTCTGTCTCTCTCTCAAACATTTAAAGTCTGACACTGAACACCGCAATTAACAGCCTGGCCCTCTGAGGGAGATCCTTTTCACTTCAGTCAAGACTTCAGTCTGTGTCTTCCTTTCACACTTATGCACACTCTCTCTTCTTAACGGAAAAACAGAAATGCACAAAAAGATGATCTAAGTTTGCTAAAATAACTAGCACATGTTCCTTTTCTGGCACGTGTTCATATAGTCCAGTTAAGGGCTTTAAACCAGACCGCAAGCATAGATTAAACAAATTAATTTCGTCTGTGAGGACTCACATCCATCGCAAGCATGGATGATAACAGGGACTGCGGTGTCATCAATAAGTGAAAGCAAGGCATGTTACTATAGTGATACAGACTGATTGTGTTTTATATTAAATGGTTTATCTCTGTTTCACAGAAACACAAGACAGCAGAGCAAGAGGCTGAAGTTTATGTTTGAGTAATGCAGATAAATGCCTGGAAACAGAATACTCTTGCGCACATGTTACTGTGATGATGTGAAATTCAGTTGATGATCCTGTAAATGCTACCTATTCACAACAAGAAAACACAAGTGCTTTCTGTCGAGAAATCATGATGACTTTAATTGTGAAGGCAAAGTAATCCTGTAATCTGTAAGTGAAGCTAAACACTTCTTGTGTTCAGTTTTTTTAACACTCCGCCAGTCACAAAAACTGAGCTTCCACTTTTTTGGGATTGTCCATCTACTGTCACAGTAAATTCTTAAGCGGTGAAAATATTTAGTCAGTCAAAAAACCTTAAAGGCTTCCATTAAAATGTCAGCTGTATGACATATAAATTAGAATTTATCCACTTTGATTTCTCACTATTTTGACCAAGGGCAGCAAGAAATTAGTACCAAAAAAGGCAAGTATTTTGATGATGAAATCAAACCACAGCTATTTAACACACTTAGCAGATGAGCACATTAAAATAATGGCAGAGATTTAAAAATAAACACGAGACAAGTTAACGCTCTTAATGCTAATGCTCTCAGGTCTCTTTCAAATAAATAAATTAGAGCTACCATAGGGTCACTCCAAACATACGGAACGAGCTTACAGAAGAGATCCAGGGCGCTAACACTTTAGACACATTAAAATCTAAGCTAAAAACACTTTTTTTAAGTTTTCTTTTACTGACTGAGTTTTTTTGTGTTTCTTTATTTTTAATCCTCTCACATTTTTAATGTGATTTGATTTCTGTGTTTTTTTTTTATTGAATTAAATATAATGTTATGTCCAGCTGTCCTCTATTTCAACTGTTTTAAGTTTATGTAAAGCACTTTGACTTACCAATGTGTATGAATTTTGCTATATAAATAAACTTGCCCTGCCTTGCATATAAAAATGAAGCCACAGGTCAGAATAGCAAATATGACCAGGAAGACTCATCCACCTCGACATAAAAAACCCAATGCCCCTTTAAATTTGCCTCTTTGTTTGATATAGCTGTGGCACTTTCTCATATTCTGTCAAAAAAATATAACCTTTAGGAGATGAACAGTATTAAGTGCTGGAATAAATGAATGCACTGTTATCTCAAAAGCCATCACAGCTGATATCTCCTCCAACATCAAGCTTCTAAAAAAGTAAGCTGTACATCAAACTACTCTCATAGAGCTAGTACATCCACACAGACCTGAACTGAGCTTCAGAAGATTCATGCAAAACAATCACAACAGAACAAACCTAACCAGTGTGTACTGAAGATTAATAAGACACATCATTCATTCAATTTTTTCTCTTCCGCAATCCTCATCCGGCTCGAAGTGCTGCTCTTTTGTTAAAGAGACATGGCTTTAATTTCTGCAGACCAGCAGTGAAATGCCATAAATATTAAATGTGAATAGCCATGCCAGCAGCTGAGAGGAGATAAAGGTTCTAATCATCCTGAGGCTCAATGGGTCAGTCCTCTAAAGAGGTCTGCAGTCAGAGCTCACAATTTTTACAAGAACATCGGCAGATCTGTTACAAGCACACAAGAAAATAACAGGATTTTCAAAGAACATGAGAGAAATACACATAGCTTCATATGAAAGCGATGCATTCTTAAACAAAACTCAGCACCTTCTACTAATTGCCTTTTATTACAGGGAAGTAAACGTATTCCCAGAGAACCTTTCACAGGGAAAATTCAGAAAATGCAACACAATAAATTAAACCAGCAAAAAAACCTGTACAACATAGAATTAAAAACACAGACAACCAAAAGAATACAAGTACAATGTCAGTGCTTGATCACAAAAACACTGCCTCATGTCTCAATGGGTTTTGAGTGTCCAGTGAATCAGTTGCCAATTCCTGTGAAAGAGCCCTCTACAACATTAGAGTAACAGTTGACAAGATCTGAGGCTCGGTTACACTGCGGCTGGTGCAGGTGCTCTATATATTGACACTCAAACCTTAAATAGAAGCCTAAAACTGAGAGAAAACTAAAGCAGTTAAACAATCAATGAGGTGACGTTTGTGTGATTTAGAGGCAGACTGCAGGGTTCTCATTCAGCTGAAAATCCTTATAGTTTAAGTGAAATTTGATGATGCATAATATTCAAATTTCCCCCTAATGCAACATGCTCTTTACACTGATCTGTATTCTAAGATCGATAGAAACTTAAACAAAATGATGCCTGTTTTGCCAAAACTACCCCTTGATATTTTTTTGGGTGAATGTTGATAGTGACTAATTCCAAAAGTTTTGTTCATTTTTTTAAGTCTATTTACATAGAACTAGTTGGCCTCAAATAAAAATAACACTGATTTACTGCAACAATGGAGTGATCTAACTGATGCCTCCGTATCCTGGGAGAGGAGAATTAATGATGTCAAAAGTCAAACATCAAAGCAACACAGCACAGCAGCAATAAGTTTAAGGGATGTGAGTGGCTGTTTGAGAGCAGGGGATTCGGGGTGGAGCTCTGTTCAGCTCTGATGTTTAGATGGAGTTAATAAAATAATGTTTAGATGGATTTCAGTAAATCGGTTTCACAGGAAATTTTGTTTAAATGAGACTTATGGTTTTCCCAATTCCTCATAAGAAGAGATTTCTGAAGCAAAACCTTAGAATCAGAGCTCAAAATGGTGACTGACAAGGTACATGAAATGTCTAACAGCATATGTAATTGAAAAGATTTCTACATTTCTGTCCATTTACGAACAAAATGTCCTTAGATGTCTGACTTTTAAGAAGGCTTAGCAATTTGGTCATTTTTTAACGGTTGAATATAAAAAAAACATCACTACAAGTCTTCAAAATTAAGGCTTTATACAAACAATAACAAAAAAAAAAGTTTATTGTATGTCTCTCTGAATTAGTTAGGTTTGGCTGTTTGAATGATTCAGAGTCTCTCTCACTGTGTGTGTGAGACTGCAGACGGTGCTCATGTTTCAAGTATTTCCTTTTGCATAAATACATCTGATAAAACAGTGCTTGCACTTGGTGACATCTGTTTTACTGTTCTTCTCCGAAATGTCTGCAGGTTTAAAAGCCTCCTCACAGCCCTGACTGAGGGACCTGTGCTCTGGTCACGCTTAGTGAAACACGAAAAGTCCTGCACTACTTTAACTTCCTCTAACACAAGGAGCAGTTTATCGATATGATATTTGCTCCTGAAATGCATTCACATCCTTAATCAAGTAGTTTGCCAGGTGTTATGAAATAATATTACATGCAGAAATGTTTCAGCCCGGTGGGAAAGTGACATCAATGCATTACCTCTATACCCAACAACAGCATAACTAGCAGCCAAGTGATGTTCCAGTGAAAGACACACGTCTTCAGCTTACTATTTATCAAGTTACAAGCTGATTTTTAGAGGGAAATTAAAGATTTGTGGTAATTAACAAAAACCTGCATGAATTCCAATCATTTTAAGGTAGTTGTAGAAACACAGATAAGCTACATCTCTGATCATTTTTTTCAGGGAACCCACTTAAATGTAGAAAACTGAAACTGACGCTTTCAGTTTATAACTAGATTTGAGGATATTGTATAGAATAGGTCATTGTATTATCTAAAAACGAAGCAAACTAGATGTAAAGTCTCATTGGATTTATTTAACAGTTGACAATATCTAGCGATTACAGCATGACTTGAAAGATCTTCAACAAGATTGCATCTGAGTAGTTCTCTGTGTGGGCAGTGTGTGTGTGTGTGTGTGGGAGTGATGGGACTGTTATGCAAAGTATCTCTTAAAGCCAGTGAGAATTAGCTCAATGCTTTAACAATTACAACAACTCAACATATGAACAAACCAACACTACATTCGACATAAAACACGTTTGGTACTTACATATCGAAAAATGGTTAAAAATTAGACGAGAAGGTCTATTTAAAGGCGGAATGTAATACATTGTCCTCCGTTTAGACCCGTGTCAGCTGACACCAAATAACGTTAAAGATTAGAGAACAACGTGATCTTCGGCGCCTCTCTTCGTGCAACCTGTATGAGTGTCTCAAATTAACACACAAAGAGCGACATTTGCATAAAATCTTTGTAAGAAAATCTTCAAGATACTTCGCACGCTCTGGAAAGGAGACGTGAAAACGCCGGATTTCCTCAGGGAATCACCCGCGCGGTTGTGGAAGTGATCCGAGTTGATGCGGAGCTGTTCCTTCAGCACCACAATCCCTTCCCTTCACACCACAGTACATCACAAAGTTCAGCACTAGCGTCTCCTGAACGCAAAAACACCCTCTGCAGGAGAATTCTTAAACACCACCCTGTGCACAGTTAATCACGGTTCGGAGACAAGCGAGTTCGAGGGAGAGTGCGGGAGAGAGGGACTGGCCTTACTCACCTTCTATCGCCATGATGTTCTGGTCTGGACTGAACCATGGCGCCAGCTTAAGATGGGGAGAGCTCAACCGCTCCAGCTCGCAGGGGGAGGAGGGGGATGAGCGTCAGATGGTACATTCCGGAACGTGGAAAGGTATGAATGAGTTGCAGCTGTCAGTTTTTCATCTTTGTGTCAGATGTCAGTTTAACAACCCCCTTTGTAAATTTTAAACAGCTTATTCCACTTTTTTTACATGTTAATAAAAAGTTCACAAATTGTTTCAGGTGATCTATAAGGGAACACTGATAAATAAAGAGGAAATACAATTTAAAAACGCATTGACGAATGAACACGATCTTATCGTGGCACAATCTGATCACATCAAATAAACTTCTTTAAACATCTACATAAAAGAAAGGACATCGAATTTATTCCAATCAACAAAATTAAGTTACAGTACTATGAAATGCCAAGTTTATTTTTTGACACAATGGTAAATATCTGAGGAAACATTTTAGTTTTAGGTGTGAAAATGATGTAAACAAAGAATGCTTTCAGAAAAATACAATAAGTGTGCCATATAGAGAGGCGTTTGCTCAACATCTCTCTGCTAATGATCATGAACGCATAAAAGTTTGTTGAAACTCAACAATGAACTAAAATAGAAACACTCTGCAACCAAAGTTTTTTGTTATTTTTTTTTAAATTACATTTCTTCCTGGTGAACGCAATCGCTTGAACTAAAATGCATGGAAAAGATTGCATAATACATTACTAGGGGGCGTAACAATACACTTTGCCCATGATATGATGTACCACGAATAACTATATTACGTATACACAAAATGATATGGATCACATTAATGAAAAAATGGAACAAAAGAATTTGAAAATCACTTTTACAACAAGATTATTAATAAGTTAACTACCGGTATATGTCCAACCTCTGATTGGTAAAATACAGTTGAGTTTAAAAAGGTTTGAGACTGCAACATTCCAAACCACTTGATTGCGTTAAGTAATTTCTTATACTCTGTGAGATTGTTTGATAAAGTTTCTCTGGTAAAGGAAAATTGTCTCCTGGTAAATATCAAATAAAATAGACAATGTAAAGAAGTTTCAGAAGTGACTAAAACTTTAGGAAATAAACACCCTTCTGCTCCTAGACAATTTATCCCAGTAACTCCATGTGGCACAATATTGTTACAGCCCTATTTAAGATTATAATAATTAAAAAATAATTCAGTTTAACACAATCACATGAAATAAGAGTAGTCACTTGCTGCCAGTTTAAAACAATGTCCTCCACGTTTGAGCATACGCTCAAGACTCCAACATATTTGTAAACTTCCCAAAAAAAGTGTTCATGTGCTTTTCTTTTCAACAGAACACATGAAAGTCTTTTTGAAGACAGGCATTTTACCTTAAAAAGCTGTTCGTATACCACAGTATTTGTGCGTAGATGTATTTTTTAACCACAAGGTCTGTTCCTCTTATGTTAACAAATGATAACATTAGTTCCTGAAAAATTCTGAGATGCAGATGACATGTGAAGGGTTAAGTTATTGCCTCATAATTTAATTTTGTTTAATATTTTTATAGAGTATTGTTTCTTTTTCATTTACCCGACTAGTTACTTGTATTTTCTTTTGCTCATTGTGGATCTACCGGAGGCTTTCAAATATATGCTACATGGTTCCCTAGTGCTTTTCTTGTTTGACCACAAAAAAACCACTCCATTGAGAAAAGTGGAAAAAAATGGAGAAACTCCGCCTGAAAGAATGTGTGTTTTTAAAGGTTGTAAAAGGACCCCCCCCCCCCCATTTTAAGCACTTTTTGTTCCATTGTCGTGTTTTTCTTTGCTGCACAAGCCTTATCACAGGTATTGTACTTCCAAGGGTTATCCCTTCTTTCCACCACTAGAGGGCACTGCATGACATCGACTTGAGGTCTGTAAATTGAAACACCAAAGACATTCTCTCCCATTAATTTGAATTGCCTACAAATTATGTCATAACTCTTGTAATGTTTGTTTAAAACAAAAAAAAATCAAAACTAATAACCTTTTTTACACATACACAAGATACTTTCCTTCAAAACAGCCCTTGTTATTGGCACATGCACCAATGCGTGGATGTGTTATTCAAGAGGTCGTTTCTGTTGAATATAGGAAATTAATTGCAATATATCACATGGAGATGTACTTAGAATTTTAGCTAACATGCTATTGTATATATGTCCAAATACAGATTTTGTGCACAATTCCTTAAATGTAATTAATATTCCGATTTTTTTTTCAAAATTTTAATGACAAAAGTTATACACATATACTTCGCTTACATTTATGAAACGTTTACTAATTTTAATAACACAACAGTAAGTTCTGAAAAGAACAACAGCTTATAATATATTTCCCTCGTCTCTCATTTAAACATTTATAGCCAAACAGCAGGTTTCTCTCCCAGGGCGAGTGACCTTTAGAAAGCATTTGCAATCAAACGCAATTAGTAAGAACATGCACCTGTCTCTTCATTGAAGCTTTCCAACAAAAAATAAAAGGTGAATTCAGGAAAATAAAATGTAAAATCCATTTAAAAACAAATGTTCATATTATTCAATTACTGAGACGATCTGATGGCCAGCAAATTACATAACAGGCTCTTTCTGTTCTGAGGGAATTGCTGGCACATTTCCTGTCAATGAGACTTCATGAAATTTCAGTGTACCGGAAGCCATTCAAAGCACTTACAGAAAGAACAAACAAGGCACACGTGGGGAATCAGCTTTGCCCTCTCAGAATGTGTCAAAAACAAACAAGAACAGATGCGAACCAGACAGCTGACGCATCACAAATCCATCAAGCTACCTTAGAAGTAGCCATGGTGACATACTGTTGCCATGAACACACCGTTCTGGTTAAAAACACAAGCATGTGCCATCATGCCTGAAAGAACAGTGTCCCATCCATCCTGCTCTCCATCTTTGCCATGATATTTTCTCCAGGCTGCTCACTACACCCTAATCGTTTACAGCACATCACATGGTTTTAATTCCTCCATCTATGTGTGAATACAAAATGAAATAAAGGATCTGAGAACATTAGTTTATTTCTGGTTTCCAGTGAAACAGTTAACATTTCAATAATGGAAAAAGAGCTGTACCATATAAACGTTCACTGAAAAAAACTTTACGTTAATTTATTGCACTATTCATAATAAAATGTATTAAAAGGAAGTATCTCTCCAGTGTAAATGTTTCCAATCTCCCAAAAAATATTTAGAGAGAGTGTATCCATCTATTTCAAACAGATAGCAGTTACCATAGCAATCTGTTAAGCGTATAATGCGATAGGTCATGTGACCCACGTGTCTTGTCAATTATTGCTCTCTTCATTCTGTCTCTTTTGGTTTGTTTTGTGAAGTTATTTTTAGATCCCGAATCCCCAGGATGGTTGTGCTCATCTATGTTGTCATAGAAACACTCAGACCATCATTAACCCTTTCTGTTTCAGACAGAGATAAAGTGGATTGTGGATTGATCAGCTTTCAGACTAATCAATACAATTCTGAGTTCTGTTCTCTTAAGGTAAACAGCTAAGTAATCGGACAGAAACATTTAAAAAAAAATAGACTAACGACTTAAGCTTACGATTGCTTTGAACAATTGTTAATGTCTTTAATGAAACGATTGGTTTGATTTGCTCTGGGAAAATGACGACCAATCAAGAATCTTTTGTAAACAAAGCCTGTGTTAATGAAGATGAACAGCTCATTAAAAGAATATTTTTTTTAACATATTCTATTTATATACATTGAAAATAAACATGATTAACAGTTTACCCATTTTTATAGCCTTGCCCTCACTTCCAGTACTTGTTTATGCTGAAGATAGTTCTTAATGACTTTGGCTGTATGTTTGGGGTTGTTGTCCTGCTGCAGAATAAATTCAAAACTTGTAACTGTTGAGCTCAGTATTGAAAGAAGAAATTTTCTTCCTTCCTTGGCAGCAGTTTGGTTTTTCCCCAACCAGTTTTACACCTCTTACACAGCTGTTTCTTTTTCAGTTAACCACAGATCTTTCGTGGATGTACCTTTCACACATTCTTCTGAGATCAGGACTCTGTGAGAGCAATGCCATCACTTCCAGTGCCTCTTTCTGCTGAAGATAGTTCTTAATGACTGGCTGTATATTTGGGGTTTTTTCGGGCAAATGTGTCTTCTTCAAAACTTGTTACTCTTAAGCTCAATCTTAACCAAAAAAGATACCGGCTTCCTCAAGCTCCCCTTGATAGCAGTTTGGCTGTACCTCACCCAGTTTTAAGCCTCTTTTAGGCTGCTTCTGTTTCAGGTAATCAAACCAGAAAGGATGGTTTGAAGGCAATATCCAATGCTGAATATTTGTTTGAGACTTTTGTTTTGTTCACTCACTGCATTTTTTCTTAGTTTACAAAAGTTAACAATCATTTTTTGTACATAACTGTATACAAAAACATTTTATTTATGAGTATCGCATGATTGTTTTTTCTAAATTAATAAATTTTTTAATATTCCAGATGCAAAAAAAATAAAAAATACTGCAAACATTCGGATTGGAGCTCAGTTTTGAACTCTAAATCAAACACTGTATGAACTGTGACACATGCTGGGATTCTGCGATAAGTGAAAATTTCTCTTTAGCCATGGTGGGGGCATAGAGGGTTACCAAGGCAACAGACTACCCACACTACAATCAACACAAGAAAGGCTGGACTGCAACAGAAAGAGACGGAGGGTTTCACACAGAGAACTAGAGTGTGTGTGATTGGTGGAAAGGTCACCTTCTGTGTTCAGATTTGTTACTAGTCAATTCTTTTTTCTTACATACAGGGACTTTAGAGAGTTCATATTATTATTGCTTTTAAAGGAAGCTTCAAATCGAAGACAAAAGATTTGACAAAATCAGATAGTTCACATGATGCCACAGCTAAACACTTCTTCTTGTTCATCCAACAATCCACTAGAGAACTTGCTGAACTGATAAGTGCTGGTGAGCGGTGCAGTGGGTATTCCATCGTGAATCATGCCAGGGGTTGGCTTTTATTCACAGATAAGTTTTAGAGGTTTCAAAAAAAAATATATATCGCGGAAAGTGAGAGTGAATGCACAGAGGAAATAGAGAGATCAGTCGAATGGATCAATATGTTTGATACACTCAGATGCTGGTCTCCACCAAACAACTCTCACTGTCATCCTCTATTATTAATGACTTCAGAGTGTATACACAAGCCAGCAAGCGAGAGACAGAGAGCACAGCTGTGTTTGGCTACGACTGTGTGGATCAGCTGCTCCGCTTCCAGCTGACAAAGAAATTAAGCAAAAACCATAACTAATGTATAAAAGTCTTCATGCAGCTAACGATCTCAACCAGGTTCATCTAATTTAGGATAGTAAATGGAGTAGAGGTGGATTTTTCTTAAAGGTGGACCAACAGGTCTTTGAGGGTCAGAATTCTAGCTGATAGACAGGTGTTCAAATACTTGTTTCCCGCTGTATCATACAAATAAATACCGGTAGTTAAAAATCATACATCGTGAATTCTGGATTTTTCTTTTCTCACAAGAGGACGTGCACCTACGCTGAATATTTCAGACAACTCCATGATTTCTGAGTGGGAGAACCTGCAAAATAGCAGAGTGTTCAAATACTTATTTCCCTCTCTATGATTCATTCATTTTCCTGCTCCTTTATTCCCTTTCGGGGTACATGAGGCTCTGCTAGCGCCTATCTCCAGCTCACATCTGGCAAGAGGTACTAGTACACCCTGAAGAGATCGCCAGTCCATCAGAGGGCAACACACACATTCAAGAATTTAGATTATTCAATTAATCTGATGCATGTTTTTGGGATTGTGGAGGAACCCGGAAGAAACCCACACAACCACGGGGAGAACATGCAAACTCCTTCCAGGAATATCACCGCCGGCAAGCCTCGAACAAACAACCTTCTAACTGGAAGGCCACAGTGCTACCCACTGTGCCCTCGTGCTGCTCAATATAATCATAACAAAAAAAAGTTACAATACGACTCAGTTCCCATCATTGCTTCCAAGTGTCTACATAATAAGCAAACATTTCTTTTTATTCTGTGTTCAAAAAATTAATCCAAAGACTCATCTACTGACATGTTCCAAATGAATGCGGATGAAGATGTTTATTACTCGATTTAAAAAAAAAGTTACCGTAAGCACTGATTGGAAATACATTTTTTTCCCATTTTTTTCAGCTTTTTGTGCTGTTCTCGTCCCCTGTGATGAAAAGGTGAACAGTTTTTTTGGACTGGACCATCTGAGCAGCCCGCTCAGCTCCAGTAATTGCGGCAAGCTTGTGCGCATCATAACGAGAGTACATGGCTGTGCATGTGAAGCTGACCGGGGCGGCATCCTCCCTGATTCCAGCCTGAAGCATATTACATACTTCACTGTAGAAGTGCGGGTATGTGGGCAAGCCATAGAAGATCAGGTTATGGATGCCCTTGATGGTGTATCTGCAAAGGTTGAGAGAAATGACGAAATAGACACAAATATTAAATCTCAGATTATTCATTAAAAACCAGGTGTTCCTATAATTGATTTCTGATGTAGTGTTTCGATTTTATTAATTTATATGACAATTTTCTAGTATTGCAGTCAAATCCACATAATGGATGTGGTTTAAGAAATAACCCATTTGTTGGTTTTAACCCCAACATTCTTGCATATATAATCCACAGCCACTCACGTTTACAAAATGTAAATTGACTCAACAATAATGAATGACTATAAAGAAGTAAAAGAAAATTGAAGTTTGCTCTTTTGAAAGAAAACTTTCATGAATGTAAAATTTTTAAAAAGCAAAAATGACAATGAACTATTAACTGTGTCCTCTTTATTTGTATAAATTAGTAACTACCTTTTGTAAAAGTGGAACCTCTCAGAGAAGAGCAGAAACTGTTTCTCTCCATTCCAAAAATAATGACGTGCTTGAGACACCTCTGATTTTAGGGAGTACTCGCTGATGCTAGCAAAGCTGATGTCTTCTTTCTTCATGTAGTTCCGCAGCCGGACAAAATCAAAGTACGACGGCACATAGATGAAGGTGTGGGACATGATGGAGTCTCTGTACTGGGGCAGGATCTTATCAACAAAGAACTGGAACCTAAAAGACCAAGATTACTATCCTTCGGTTATATGACAATACCTGTGTTTCAGTTGGACACAGTGTACATTGATGAACAATTATTCTTTATGTTTTCACAAAAAGAAAAAAAACAATTCTAATATTTGAAACAACAAACTATGACAAACTGAGACAGCAACACATCCATCAGTGTCCTGGATGAGCTGAAAAGCACTAATTGTTCTCAAATGCTGCTCTCTTGTGGGCAGAATTAAAAATGCAAGCACATCTCACCTTGCATCGTGGTCCATGAAGCTGTCAGAGTGGAACATCTGGAACACATGTGGTAACTGCCCAAGTACCTGACAGATTGAGCCCATCTTTGGAATGACTTTGCTCCACACCTAAGAGATTAAACAATCACAGTTGAACATTGACAGTTGATTCTGTTTTGTTTAGTTTTTTTTCAAAGTTAAAAAAAAAACAAAAACGCATTGTTAACTCTTTTTGAGAGTAAAATATGAATAAAGTATTGATTTTAACACTTTTATTTGAAGTTTGCTTGCATGTTGTTAAAATATAATGTACTTTCTAACAAATTACCAAGAACATTTTAGGTTTAAAATAACCGTGGTGTTTAAAAGCAAAATGGAATGGTTGTGAAGGAAGAATTTTTGGTTTGCTATGGAAGAGTTCATGACATTATACAGATAAGTTCACCATGACAATATGACTAATATAAACTCAGGCGAATATCTTAATAATTCCGGAAATTTCTGTTCACTATGTTAAGTGAAAGGAAAATTTCCCAGAATTCTCAGTGATTTGCCACAAATTCTTTAGTGTTGGCAGCCTGAAAAGATACAGTCAGACCCATTTGTATATCTTGGCAAAATTTGGTGGCTGTAGCTGGAACGGTCTAGAGGGGCTCTTGTGTTTGGAATTTTTAGTTAGAAGAGAAAGACGAATAACAGTATGTAGATTTTTACAAAATAATTAAGCAATTTCACATTGAACCCATAAGTGTTGGTTTGAAGGTGCAGTTTATATTATTTAATTTTTATGTTTCTTATACTTTTTTGTTCTTTTTGTGATTATTCTGTTTAATGCAAGTTAATTACAACAAGCATGAAAACATGAATTATATAAGGAACAACACTTGTGAGAAAATTTCTGGTGATTTTTTTTTCATTTAATATTAAAGCAATGAAAAGACTTAGAAATGTTGTTTACTGTTAAAGCACAAATGCATCAATCAGCCTCTGCTAAAACTTAAAATGGTAAAAATCTATGTAATAGCAAAGTATTCAAAGCAAAAGGAATCTTGTGAAAAGTATGATCTGTTGCAGGATATAGGATATATATATATATATATATATATATATATATATATATATATATATATTAGAGGGGTGTAACGGTTCACGGTATGTATTGAACCGTTTCGGTACGGCCTGTTCGGTTCGGGACACTTGCGTACCGTTTCGGTATTCGGTATTTGTATTAAGTAATATAAATGTATTATTAGCGCGATATTAAGCGCAGCGGAACCATGTTCCTAGGCGAGTTTCCGCACGGACGCTATTGAGGGACGTGCAGCTCTACTGTGCGACACTCAATAGCGTCCGTGCGGAAAATCGCCTTTGGCTTCCCTGTTAAAATACATAACGGGGATAGACGAGTGGATAAATTTAAAGTTGTATGCCGACATTGTTCCACGGAGATCGGGCAGGCAACACATCTAACATTTTCTACTGCTGGAGATATTGTCACTGCAACCAGATCTGTGCTCTCTTCAGAAAATGTGGATAGGTTAATCTTTTTAGCCTAAAACTTGAATAGTTAGTTTTGTTGATATACAAGCTGAAGCTGTTGCTAGTGTTAAAAGTTTTCAGGTCCTAACTAGTTGCAGTATTTCATTTTTTATTTAATAAAATGTGTTTTTCTTTAAAAAGAGTGCAATTTATTTAAAATATCACCCAAATGTGTCACTTTTATTTATTTTATGCAAGAATTCTATTGTGTATTGGCAGCTTTTCAAAATAAAGATTATGTAAGTTCTTATTTTTTTTGTACCGAACCGAATGAACCGAACCGAACTCTCCAAGACACTGTACCGAACCGAATACAATTTTAGCGTACCGTTACACCCCTAATATATATATATATATATATATGGCCTATGGCATAGGCTTGATGCAGAAGTGGGCTCAAAAGACAATATGGTTTGTGTGGATGTGCACCTGGCCTCTGTAGTTGTGACAATGTTTGGTGAGGATGTTCGTGATCTGTGGTTCTTGTATGGCACTGAACACCATCGTCTGTCTGTAATGAGCCCCCCAGTTGTTCAGGTTCCACATGCGGACACGAGAGAAATCCACACCATGAGAGTCCAGTGGCTGGAGATTCATGTGATCCAACACATGCTGCGACACAAACCAAAACGTAAATGAAAATAAAGAGATTAGTTAACCTTTAGAAGTCTCTGCCTGCACCGCTGCACGTGCCAAGCACACCGACTGTTTTGAAATTAAGTAGGAACGCAACTCCTCATTAGTAATATTATAATTCAAAATCTACCTTTCAAAAGGGTTATTAGTTTTATATTATTGGTTTAAAATGAAAATATTAAGAGTCATGATAAATCATTTGCTAGGTAATGCAAATTAACATGATACGTTTCTGGTAACAGACTTCAAACCTGTGCAATCACTGCCATCTAGTGATTAAAAAAAGTCATAACATTTTGAAATACAAGACTTCAGCGCAATTGTTTTTGCAAACATATTTGTAAAATGGGACAAAAAGTGCTCGAAGAGTGGAAAAGGTTAAGGAGAGGTTCAAATGTTTTTAAATAACTTGTCCACTTTTAATATAAATAAAGAGTGGATTTTACAACTTGTCCACTTTTGATATAAATAAAAAAAAACTTTTCTCATTTTAGAGATATTTAAAATGTATAAATTTAACATTTAAATATGTGTAGAAATATGTGCAATATAATCCAGAAAAAATTGTAAAAATAAGAAGCTGTAGTTTATAATTGAGCAAATTTTAAAGTAGCAAAAAAAAAAAAAATCAATTAAGGTTAAGTGAGATCAAAAATTAAACCCACCAGTAAGTGCTCCCAATTCTGCATGAGATATATGTCTGCCTGATCCACAATCAGAAGTTCGATTGAGGACAGGAAGTCATAGTCCCTTGACTTTTCCCCCTCTGCTCCAAGAACAGTACGCAGCCCCAGTGGAGACGCAATGATTATGTCAGCAGAGTAAAAAGGTGCATAGAGCTTCATGCTGCCTCTAAGGACAGACACCCCTGTTGAAAGAGGAAGAATGAATGAAGGAATAGATAGAATGATTCAACTGAAAACAACCAAAAAAAATGTTAAGTTCATCCGAAAAACAATCAAACTGATCACATGTGGACTTATTCAAGACACACATAAAGTTATTTGAAAATATTTGATATAAGTGTCAAATATTACAGTCAAATGAATCATACATATACACATATGCAATACTTAACATCAATTATCCCAGAGGAGAAGCAAAAGTAAAGCCGGGTCGCTTCAGACTGCACGACTATCTGGAGCATCACCCAGTCATTGCTAATTTCACTCTGGACGAGAGATCAGCAACAGAGCATTTCTCACAGCATGATTTTAGACAAAAATGTCAGACAACCTATTCTTAAACTGCATCTTGCAACCAAGCACTCACAAAAAAAAAAGATTTGAAAAAAGTGGTCATGTGTGCCAGACTGAAGCACAAGAATGGGATTATCAAAAATGGGAGCGCGCAAGTTTTTAATTCATTTATTGGGTCCAAATGAACCGAAACATTTGTTTATATTATTGTCTATGTCCTTGTATCTCGGCAACTTCTTGTTGCTCTGGATGCAGCTCTCTCATTGGCTGCAGATAATCACAGACATTATTTTAGTCAGAGCACACAGCACGTTTGTGACTCGCCAACAGACACAGATTTTTGAGAAGCATCTAACTCCCCTGTGATTCTTACAGAGCGAGTCATCAGTACTTCAATCTGTGTGTCACACATGTACACGAACCCCGATTTGCATGCGATTCTGTGAATAAACTCAAAATCAGGGCAAATATTGTGTGTATGAAACCGGGTTTAAAGAGAATTGGTTTGTTTGGCTTTATTTTGGCAAATAGTTTGGCTTTATATTGACAGGTAAGCTTCCACTCATATTCATACTCATACTTCTGCTCCACCGTTACAATTACAGTTCTCAGAGCACCTTCAAGTTTTCAGGAGAGGGTCTGTGCACTCATTTTTAAATTCAAGAAAAAGACGCAGGGAGGTGATGACGCACCGCAAAAGTGATGAATGGTTGTGTAAAGGCCTTGACTGGGAGATATCGTTTAGGAGCTGAAGTGTTATTTGCTTCTTGGAGTGATTCTAGTCACTTCTGAAACTTGTCTCTTTCTTTTTGTCTCAACAATTGCTAGTAGACAATTATGCTTTACTCGCATTTGACATGAGAAACAGGCAAAGACAGTGCAACGATTAGCGTTTCCCCTTATTGGAATGGTTGATATTGAATGTGTAACACAAATCCAACTTTTTATTTCCTTCAAATGATGGTTCATAAAATAAAAAGTTGCAGTAGTTGGTCACAAATATTTTTTGTAAAATATTGTGATATGCATTGTATCGCGAGCAGTTACACCCCCATTAACAAGAAACGGTTGCCGTTTAAGAGAATTAACCAAATTGAACACCCCTACTTTGTACATGAGAAAATACAGCCAAACAAAATCTCTTTTTTTTATTATATCTCATGCAGCAGCAAGGGAGAAAGAGAAAGTGTTTGATCTTTGGAAACACAAGAGCTTGAGGAATCGTAAAAAGCCCCAAAATAAATATTTTATTAGAGACACATGTTTTAGCAGTTAGTTAGAGATAAGAAAATCTTCCTAATATAAAAAAGTAGTTAAAACAGTTATGACTAGGGCTGGGCGATATGAAGCAAAAAATATATCTCGATATATTTTGCTATATCTCGATATACGATATATCTCGATATATTTTGCTATATCTCGATATACGATATATCTCGATATCGACAGGATTTAAAAAAAAAAAAAAAAAAACTACTGCAAAAACAAATATTACAAATTTCAAAGTCGTTTTTTATTGAAGCTCAGAGGTGCTTCTGCAAATTTTCTTTCAGAAATCCTTGTATACATATTATAAAACAATAAAGAAACTGTAACATTTAGGATATAAACAAAATCCCTGATAACATAAATAATAATTTAACTGTAAAATAATACACATTGCATTCTTTTCATTCAAAAATAAAACAACTAAGCTCAAGCTCATCTTTGCAGGACCTCTGTTGTAAGTAACCTTTTCCAATTCAGCAGCAAGCCGCGCTCTCTCTGTAGTGTACAGTCGTGGGAGTTCCTGTCTCGAAAAGTAATGCCGACTCGGTAAACTGTATCTGACTGGGATCAAGTGTTTTTAGCATACGTTTAAAGCCACGTTGTTCAACGACGGATATGGGTGCCATGTCCACCGCTTTGCGAAATGGCATGAACTCTGTGATGCTACAAAACCTTGCGCTCTGTCTTTCATATTTTACACTCCGCGTTATAGAATTGTGGAGATTAGTTGAGCTTTGGTTGGCAGCAACTTTCACGGCATTCACGGCAGTAGACATCTGTCTGTTGTTCGTCTAACGACTTAAAACCAAAGTATTTCATATAATGGAGCCAGCAGTTCTTTTTTTGCAACAAGTTCTGTAGCCTCCGGGCTGGTTGCGGGCGCCGCCATGTTGATTGAGACGACAGGCAAGGGGAGGGGGAACAAAAGCAAGGAGGCGCGGACGAGCACAGCACAGAGAAGGCACACAAGCAAATTGGCGAAAATTAAATATAGACATTATATCGATATGTACGATATGCCAGAATTCATATCGAGTTTAAAAAATATCTCGATATATTTTAAATATCGAGATATCGCCCACCCCTAGTTATGACCTAATAACATTTAACCAATAGAAAAAGTTAATTGGATAAAAGGCTCAGATTAGGAGAAAAAAACTTACCAATTCTAAAATGGTCATCTATATTCCCAGAAAAAATAGCATGATAGTCATCAGGTCTGTGGAGATTAGGTGGCTTTGCGTCAGGATCCTCTCCATACTCATCCTTGAAGCGCTTCTTGTTACTCACATCCATCGTCTTGCCTTTAGGCTCCATAAGTGTGATGAAGGTCTGGACAACTCGCAAAACTCCATCTCTCAATGGCACTAGAATCAACACCTAGAAGAAAGGAAAAACAATAATTAATGATACAGAAACACAATCATTCTGAAATCTGAACCAAACAAACATCAATGATAGGAGGAAAAAAATAATAATAATTAAAAAAATAATAACAATAAATCACCTTTGGTCTTGTGAGTCCTTGGTCCCGAAAATCCATATTCACATCTTTTGTTTCCCTTAACTTGGCATTATTTTGAATTACTCGAGAGTTGGACTTCAACACATGGTTTAAAACATGAAGACAGTAGGCACTGCGGACCTCCTTAGCCTCCTTCAGAGGGGAGATATTTGTAAAATACATGTCCCTGTAAGAACCTGAAAAACATTTGACAAGAACAAATAAAAAAACCCAATCAAATTATTCCATAAAATTTTATAACTTTGAAATCACATACCCATAATCCCTAGCATTTCCTTCTGCATTTCTGTAACCTCTGCTGAGGTGCCAGGTTCGGGCTCGAAAGCTTGGTTTAACAAGTGCCAATTCGTCTGCAAGGTTTTGTGAATGGGAGGAAGAGGGGATGAGGAAGGTTGCAAAACAGCTGGAAAACGCTCCAGTGGAGAGGTGCACAAAAGTGTACCTAGCTTTGGCCACTGGAAGAAGAAAAAGAAGTAACGGTTTAAGAGCAACACAATTCTCCCTCCACACGGTCTAAAAATATGTTTCTTCGGTCTAAAAATACACACATTTGTTTATACCTTTATCAAATAAAAGTACTAGCAAGCCTAAATATGTATTGGTGTCACCCTTTCATTTCTTAGTTTCTATAACAGACAACTAAAGTTACTTTTACGCACCATTGTATAGAACATATTGGTTCACTTGGGTTTTGTCTAAATAGGAATATCTTGCTTTATCAGAATTTCAGAGTGGGTGTGTTATAAGCAGTTTTGCGCTCCCTCTTAATGTTCACGCTGGACCTTCTCTCGCTAAGAACTTTTCCGGGTTATGATATTTTGTTACAAATTGATTGCAGTGTTTTTCCTCCCAGTTTGTAAGTCTAAATACTCACATACAAAATACACACTGTAGTGCAATCAAGCTAACATGCTGTTTATTACATTAAATGTATACATTTTGGCAGACACTTATCCAAAGCGGCTTAAATTTATAGCAATTAACTTCATTTTGTCGTTCCCTGGGGTTTCAACCCATGATTGCTCTTACTGACTGAGCCACATGAGGGCAATAGTGGTGACTGTCGAACCCCAATCTGTGATTGATTTTAGAACCTCATCAAAATAGAGGCCAAAAAAGTATTGGGAACTAAGGAAAAGTGACTATTTAATGTAGTTGAACTTGAACCTAGAGTACTGCACCATAACAACAAAGAGGAAAAACACAAGAAACTACAGCAATAAATTATTACAAACACTTACTTAGATAAATCTTACCTTAACTTGAGTCTTAATCTTAGTCCCTTGAGAGATGCGTCCAACTTCCTCATCACTCAACTCAACCTCCTGGTGCTTGACAAACATATCTAAAAAAAAAAAACAAAAAAAAAAAACATTTATTTTACAAAGCCATTGGGTCAAGATTCATGCAAGCAATACATTTAATGTAATCTGTGATAAAAAAAAATCTGTCAGATTTAATAACCAATTTAAAATAAATTTCCTGGTACTTAAGAAAGTATTGAAATCATTGATATTTGTTGTGTGCAATGAAATAAAGGACAGCTGAGCAAGTTGGGATCAATAAATAAATGCTGTGAACTAAGCACAGTATAGCTTTACTTTTCAGAATCTGGCAATGTCTGTGGTAACTTTAAATTGCACAGAGTGTTGCCAAATATGATCAAACTAGGTACAACACAACATTTTGAACTATTTCTGCTTGTAAATAAATACCTAATACAACATTGATAACTAGTGGAAACGATCAGCGATGATTCATTCAAACTTTTTACCTCAAGTCCTAAAGCTCACAATGCACATTACACCATAAGAACTTGTAATTCTTTTGTAAGCCCACTATTTATTCTCAACAAGGATCTGAAAACAAGCAAACATCTCCAATTGCTTCCACAAGAACTGCTCCATGGAACAGCTAAATGAACTTGAAAACAGTTAAACAATGCAGTCACACCAGTGAGATGGTCAAAAATTGTGTTTCTTTAACAGCAATATTAATTAAATGTGAATTCCTCACCTTCATCCTGTTCTGCTGACGTTTTTGTTTCTTCTTCCTCCGCTGGCAGATTGGTTTCCAAACAGAAAGCAGCTTCATTCTTTTTATCTGTGAACTCTCCATCCACCTCTCCCTCCTCATTTTCATGGACTTCATTACTAATATTGTCCACCTCATCTTTTAAATCTTGCTCAGCTTCATCACCTTCTTGCCCAGACTCATCATCATCATCATCAACTTCTTCTTCTTCACTCTCACCTCCATCTTTACAAAAAATATCCATGGATTAATTTGTATTTGAGGCAATTGGAACATTGTAAATAACAATAACATTTCTTTAGTGTGAGTGTAAAAGAATGTGCCTTCATCATCTTCCTCCTGATCCTCTTCCTCACTTTCTTCTTCACTCTCGTCACATGGAACCATGCTAGACAGCAGTTTCTGATAGGCAGACTGTTGCTCTACATCGCTGTCATCCTCGCTTTCAGCTTCAGGGCGCTTTTTACGGTCAGGCTATTTAGGCAAAACATGAAAGTTAGTGGAAGGTCAATATTTCCTGTTCGAGTAAACTGGGCTTAATCACGAACAAGTGGTGTTTATTGTACGTTTTCGAAAAATAAAATAGAATAAACTAGGCACACATATTTTCAACGAAAATAAACCTAACTTGATTTTTCTTACAAAAAAAACAAACACCAAGCGCACAATTTCAATCCTCTCTGGTCTATCCGCTACACTAAAAAAAACAGTGCTTTTAGGTTCAGCTTTAAAAGTGTGCTAACATTCGTCAAGCACATTACTTACTGATCGTCAAAAGGGTGCTGTTCTCCAAATTCCTTCAAATGCTTCTTTTGTTTCTTGGATAAATTGTCGACTTCTTGCTTTCCTCGCCTTCTTTTGCCCATGTTTTAATTTCCACACGTGTGTGTACGAGTTGCTCGTGTTTTGCTATGCGGGATAGACAGAGTACAGATGAACTTTAGCGCCACCTACAGAACGGGTGGGTTTATAAAATGAAAAGACGGTAAAATGAATTAAAAGTATATGCAGGGCGCTGGTCATATAACGATAATATAATTTAAACGTTAAATGTAATTGTTATATTTATATATTTAAGACATTGAAAAGTCTGTTTATTTGACACACATCAATCAGCAAACTACTTAAAACCAACACAAATGCCTTTAAACTTTGAATTGTCCTTCATTAGAGTCCCTCTCATAGTTCCGTAGGTCATACAAACATGGGAAAGACGGCTGACCCGACAGTTGCCCAAAATATGACAAAGGACACCATTGATGATTGAAACAAGGAGGGGCAAGAAACATAAGGCCATTGCAAAGGAGGCTGGCAGTGCTCTGTGTCCAAGCACATAAATAGAGAGATTGCAAAAAAGTTGTGGATGAAAAATGAAGAGGATTAAGAAACAAAACCATTTAAAAAGTAGGGGAGATTAGTCAGTGCGTGAGGAGACATACACAAGACATTTGATTCAGGGGTTGCATCCTTTGTGTCAATTCACTCTTGAGCATGACTTTTCTTAAGATTGAGTCAAGTTTGGGGTTGCCATGTCATATGTTGGCCTACCGTGCCTTTTGAGGTTCAAGGACGTTTTGGAGCACTTTAAGGACCATGGTGTCCTTGTTCTCAATTGGCTTGCAAACTGGCCTAACCTTAACCCCATAGTAAATCTATGGGATATTGTGCAAAGAAAGATGCGATATGTCAGACCCAACACTGGAGAAGAGATGAAGGCTATTATCAGACCAACCAGGGCTCTTTTAACACCTGAGCCAGGCCACAGATCGATCGACTCCATTGCTGCAGTAATTCAGCCAAAGTTAGCCAAAACTAAGTAATGAGTGCTGTAACCAGCCTATACATTTCAGTTGGCCAAAATTTCAAAAAATCTTACAAGTCTTCGAAGTAATATTCTAATTTCCAAAGAAACTGATTTAGGGAATTTCATTAGGTATTATTGTCAAAATAAAGGATATGATAGACACTTGAAATAAACACTTTTTCATGATATTCTAATTATATGACCAGCACCTGTATACATTAAAGTGGATTCAGTGTGTCTTACCGAGTTGTTGGCAACACTAGCAGATTCATTTGTTTATCATTCTCCTCATTCATGATTTTATCACATTTTTACATGTTTTAAATCATTTTTTTGTACAGCCTTTTAAATCATTCCCTTGAGACGGACCCAACCAGACTTTCACCTGGCTGTGTCCCAATTCCTTTACTTACAAATGCTGACTGCAGGCATGGAGGAATGTATTTCCATTAATTCAAGTGCCACACAAATATATGGTTGCTCATCAAAGTCAATCCAGAATCAACATTTAATGCTCTTTAACCAAATTGGAACCAAAAATATTTTGGCAGAGCATATATAAGAATTTGTGTTATTGATCTGATCACTGTAAATGGCTTCACAACCTTCAATGGAAACAGATGTTGGGTTACCAAATGCAGACTTTTTTGCAGAAGTTATTTATATAATTATTTTTGTTTAACTCTCTCCAAGATACTCTCCTTCCACAAACACATGGTCTGTGATTATAAAGCATATTCCCTGATAGTGATTAGGGACCTATGATTAACAACAAGGCTTGAGGCCAGTGATAACATGGCGAGTGAAACAAATGAACAACACACTTCTCTGCTCTAGAGTGAGTCATGAACATACCAGAGGTTAGAAAACCATGCTTAGGTGCTTGTATGAAGGTGACAGATTCAACATCAGAATGTATTCTGCATGTCATTTCTTTTGCAAATGAGAAAAGGGGCCATTTAAATCATTTGAATGAGTATTTATAAGATTATTGAACCCTTATAAGTCTGGGTACCTTTTGAAATTTTTTTACCCCTTTACCATTTGCCCAAACTACCTTTAAAACAGTTCATTTGTGACAATAATTCTACAACAAACCTGAAATTGTACAAAAAGACACTTCCGAGCATTATGTATTTTTTACTCCCAAAATAAAAACGAATGGTTTTTATGTTTTATAACAAAAAGTGTTGAGACACAATAAAAATTCATAAATCCCACAAAAAGCAAAGACAAGGTCAAAACAATGTGATAACTATCAAAAAAACAGATAAACCAATCCTAAACCTTATACACTGTTCCTTTTTTGTGCCAGAACTTTGAAAAATACAGGCCATATCACAGGTTTTGTACTTCCAAGGGTTATCCCTTCTTTTCACCACCAGATGGCACTGATGGAACCGATTTAGGATCTGTAAAATGAAACTGAAAGGCGTTTCACGCTTTCTCTCACATTATAATTTGAATTACATTGCAAATTATGTGTCATAATGTTGCTTGAAATCAAAATTAAACAATGGGTGTGTCACATCATTCCAAATTAAATAAAAACAGCCACTGTGATTGCCAATTTAGAGTAATAAGGGTGGATGATACCAGAAACAAAGTCAGTGCACTTTTTTATTCAACATAAGGCACAATGCAAGCACTTTGGAGCAATTGGCTAAAGCTGCATCAGTTTTATTCAAACTACAGGAACATCCCACACTTAATTTTTCTCCTTATTCCAAACTGTCAAGTAGAATACACAATACTGTATTTTATACAAGATCTCTCTACACATTCTAATCATTTCATGCATTTTCTCTTGGTCTACATGCACAAATTGCACTTAATTGAGCAAATATTTTTGCAATTTCTAACATATTTTTTCCCCATAGAAATCTCTGCAAAGTATCCCAGCCACTCAAACGCTGTTGTTGATCCATTTTTGCAGTTGTGTTGACCCATAGCAGCTGGGTTGCATATGTTGCAGGCTGATTCCTCTTGAAGTGTTTTCCAGCTTGTTAACGAAATGAGAGACAAAGCTTAAGCGCTCTGAAAGAAAAATGCAGACATTTACAAGGATCTTGTTAAATTACCCACATCAAAATGAAACAGCCTCTCGCCAATAATTGCCAACAGAATTTATTTAAAAGAAACACTCAACCTGGGGCAAATGGGGCAGGCTTGCAGATTCAGGGCTCAAAGTGGAATACAGTGCAGACATGAGGTGGGTTACTGCTAAACGGGGATGATGAAGACTTGATGTGCAGTAAGAGTGATGTGTAAAAGACTGATGTGCTGCTGTTGTTGTTGGATGTTTAATGACAAGCACTGAGTGAAAAGTGACTGCACGAATGCCAAGAATCTGAGATCTAACACCTGAAGGTTCAGTAAACCGTTACCTGACATGAACTCAAGGCCAAAGATAATGCCACATAAAAGTTTGCTCACTGGAAAATTCAGCCATCATTTAATCCTCCATGTCCATCACACACACCAGGTTTATCCGTATTGGCAACACACAGATTTAAAGATACGCTGCGGCAGTGAGTTTGTGGTCTGGTGAAATCTCATAAAAGCTCAAGTGTCTGGAACATCACCCGCTGCTGATACAGAGGGATCTTTCATGCAATGTTTTTAAACTGAATAGTGCCAAACGTTGCAATAACAGACAGGCAGCTGAAAGAGAGAGAGTGTGAAAGGGGCGGGGGGTATTTACCTGTGGAGACAGGCCTGTCAATCAGCAAGAGTCTGCAAGTAACCCATAAAAAAACCCATTGCTTTCTGAAAGAATATTGTTTGATATTTTTTGTTAGCTCCCTCCTTGAGCGCTCTCTAATCTTTCAGCTCATCTAATTTTATCCATAACCCATTATAAACCATTTTAGCTAAGCCGAATTATGTTCCCCTTTAAAAATTTGTTCCTCAAAAATGGTACAGAGTAAAACTAACTTTACTCTGAGTGTATTTGGCCCCACTCTATATAGAGTTAAACTGACTCTGAGAAAGACTTATTCTAGAGAAAGTTTTTTTTCCAAATCTGCAAAGGGAAATGCAAGATGAAAATCACCTGTTCAGAGAAGGACCAAATGCACCCCGAACAGAGTTAAAATAGACTGATTAGGTATTTTTGATCATTAGTGATGAGCATTTATGATTAGCAAGCCTATAGAAACACACAAAAAACAAAAGGTACACCACTAAAAGATGAAATGTTTAGTTTGTACTATAAAATTTATGTATATAAATATTTAATATTTTCACATATTTAGAAAAAATGTACAAAATAAACTAAATTAAATAATTCTTCTTCAGAGTTGGTTTATCCCCATATAGAGTGGGACCAAATACACTCTGAGTAGAGTTAATTTAACTCTTAGGATTTTACTGTGTACTTGTCAGGTGTGGGAAATTGCAGCAAGGTCCAATGTAGAGCAGATACACAAGGAGGAGCAGAAAAAGGAGTGAAAATATAAGATTCTTTAACACCACACTATGAAAGTCTTCATAGTCACTTTAGAGAAATAACAAACTCTCTCTCTAAAGCAAATAAAAGCCCTCATGTGGGCATTAATGTTTCTGTGCCATTATTGAACAGTCAACATAAGTTTAAAGAAAGAAATGAAGATAGTCTATCAACTATTCACCTTGTGTTAACACAAAAAAAGCAAAACAGAATAAGTTTCAACACAATTCCAATGTCACTTAATGGTACTCTGCATGGCTCAGAGTGGTTCGGTTTGGTTCATTTCGGATATCACAGAGGAACCAGTTATCACAAACAACATCCTGCTGCTTATGCCATGATCAGTTTGGAAACAGTGCCCTTTGGTAACAGGGAAAGGTCTGTACCCTCTTGATGGACTGTATATTTTAAATTTACCTTATCCTGCTTTTAAAAGGTTCTCCCGACAAATGAACTCTGGCCATTTTGAAAATTGTACACTTTCAGAAAAAAGGCACAATCAAAGACCCTCAAGGAACAGCTTAGTAATAATAATTGTACCTTTATTGGTACATTTAAAGCCTTGAGTGGTTCTGTTTAGTACGAGTTAAAGTAGGACCAAAAAGGTTCAATAATGCTAAATTATAATTACATTTCTGCATTTGGCAGAAAATTTTATCCAACGTGACTTACATTACAGGAAAGAACATATTTCATCAGTTCTTGCTTTCCCTGAGGTTTGAACCCACGCCATTTGTTTTGCTAGTGCAATGCTCTACTGGCTGAGCCACCGGAGAGTGTGTTTCTACAGTACATGGTACAGCAACTGTGGGCTCCCTAACTTCATTTTAAACATACTGAATTAACAAATTGTTTCAAGCTAAAATAAAAAAAATACCTGATTGAAAATTATTGAAAACCTTTGTGGCCTTTTAGTAGGTCAATAGTTTGAAGACAGCTGATAGCCTTCCTGAGAGGAGTCTGCATGTTTTCAGGTTTCTCCATGGGCCAAAAACATGCGTCAGGTTAATTGAATTTAGATCAATTTAATGACCTAACTGCATGTTTTTGGGATTGTGGGGGAAGGACAGAGTTCAGAAAAGTTGAAGGTTTTGAATAGCTATAGCTTTAATAAATTTAATAGCTATATCACCCAACGTCTGGAGCTACATAACCAGCACACACTTGTTACACAGCAAGAAGCTAAAAAGGCTTAACAATTAGAGGTCTAGGGTGTTTTTACTACTTTACAATTTGCTCTAATAAATTACCTTTAAAACGTTATTTTTTCTGTAGCAATGTTTGATATCATTTTTGTAGTACAACCCCAGCTTATTTTTGTAACAAATATATTTTCATTACATTTCACAATAATTCCTCTACAATCCTGAAACTGTAAAAATACAAAACAGAGTATTAAATTTTGTCAGTTCACAGCAAATATCTCGAATATTGACAATGAAATTCATAACCCCGCCCCCTCAAAACAAAGACAAGGGCAAAAAAACAAGGTGAACCTCTCCTACACCATACACACTGTCCCAAGCATGTTTTGTGTCATTGTGCTTTTTTGTGCCAGAACTTTAAAAAATACATACCATCTCACAGATCTTGTACTTCCCAGGGTTATCCCTTCTTTTCCCCACTAGTACAGATAGGGATACCACAGATTTGGGGTCTGTAAATTGAAACTGAAAGATGGTCACATGTTTTTTCACATTTTAATTTCAATTACCTTGCCAATTCTTTATCATAATGTTCATTGTACTTCTATTCATGCTCTAATGTACCAAATATTTGCAATGTTAGGAATCGTTTTTTTAATGTTTGCTACAACTTGAATTATAAGGTACTATATTTTATTAATTTAATGAACAATTTTCAACTCACAATTTAATTGAGAACCCCGATTACCCAAACTTAGCAACAGTAACTTGACAAATAGTACACATTTATTGCAGGGCCATCCCCCGGATTGTCCAGAAACAGAAGGGCTGAGTGGCATGGAATCTTTGAAAAGGAACATCATTTCTGCAGCTCAGTTTGGTGTCGCTGTTAGCTCAGAAATCCCATGCTTCATCTTGTGCACTCACACACACACACACACACACGCACACGCACGCACATGCACACACACACACACACACGCACACACGCACACACACACACACACACACACACACAGTTTCATTTCACAACATCAACATAAACTCTGCTTCTGGTCTTTCTCATTTTTCGGTCATCCCCTCTTAATTTCGAACCAACAATCTTCCTCTCTTGTTGAGTAAAAAGTCAACACCATACCTAACTCCTTCATTTATTTTCTCGGTTGGAGCACCGTCATCCAATCTCTGGTTGGCTTTTCTTTCTCGCAGCGCTGTTCTCCAGGGTGGAACAGGCATGTGCTTGTCATTCTCTCGTTCCTCTTCTCCTCTCTTGCCCTCTTTCTCTCTCACTGTGTCTCCGAGGTGGTAGAACAGTAGGCCGTGTAGCAGCGCAGTAGGAAGAGTTTGTCTTGAGTTCTCCAAGCTGTGGCGCATTCATTCTTCTGTTTTTCATTTCACAGTATTTTCATTCCCTTCATCATTTTCCCTGGGAAAGCTGGCCTGAGGGAACAGATAGAAGGAAATGTTTCAGAAAAATGTGCACTTATTTGTCTTGAGTACACTAGGTTCAAGACAGACCATGGACCGTTCTGTGCCTGGTTATAAATGATTTTTAACCCTCAAGATATTTCAAGTCTGTGAAACTCTTTCTGTTATGGAGCTTGAGCAGATTCTTTTTTCCTTCATTATTAACAGTTAAAGCTTTGATAAGTGTACAAAAGTCAATGGAATTTAATTACCTCCATAAATACTGTTTAAGTGATCTGTGTTAAGTGTACATTATATGAAACACAACAAATGTATTTTATGACTAAAATAAATCATCATGTTTTTAAGGTCCTATTTAAATCATTCATTCAAGGTCTTTCCAGCTTGTTCCCTATCTGGACACAGGGGTTGATCACCAGCACACCTTGGACAAGTCACCATTCCATCACGGGCCAATGACCTTTAAAACAATTTTTTGTGGCGATGCTTGATATGAATTTTTTAGTACAACCTCAGCCTTTTTTTTATTTAATTTTTTTTTCATTACATCACACAATAATTCCACAACAATCCTGAAATTGTAAAAAAAGTCTCCACAACTATTAACAGCAAACTCTTTTTATGTTTTATGACAAAAATCACGATTGTTGAGATAAAAAAAAAATTCATAAATCCCTCCTATATATACGAACCTCTCCTAAACTGTTTCAAGTGTGTTTTGTTCCTTTGTGCTTTGTTTTGTGCCAGGACTTAAAACACAAGCCATATCACAGGTCTTGTACTCCCATTGTTTCACCACTAGACAGCACTGATGGCACCAATTTGGGACTTGTAAAATAAAACTGAAAATCGATTGGGAATTTTCTCACATTTTAATTTAAAAAGAAGTCCGCACTATGTGGCAGTTTGTGTTTGTAATTTGTGCAGTTCAATGACGCAAGCAATGACGACTCGCTTGGACCCATCAGCATTCATTTACGTTATGCTTGCTCCCCAATCAAGAGAACAGTATCCGTTCGGAGCAATGGTGTCAGTTATAGAACCCCTTTGAAACGAGTTCCAGAAATGGTATCCACGGCCACAGCACAGTGGAATGCCATTAAAACCATGATGGACTGAACTAAAATGTACCGTGTTGTGCAGTGGAAAAGTGCCATAAGAGACATGCTCTGTCCTGCTTATGTCAATAAACCAAAGCATCACATAACCAAGATCCTGTGTCTGTGCATTATTTCAGAGAAACGAATCTGTAATTTTTACTTAATATTACTTCGCCCCATATCAAGTGTCGAAAAATAGAAAACAATAAACTACACAAAAAATTGGTTTCCACTTGAAAACTTTGGGAAAACCTGTCCCAAAGTTTGTTTTTAATAAATCTCATTTGATTTTTCTTTATTTTTTTTCTAGTAGGAAAGCATACTAGTTTAGTAGATTATCCTGATCATTCCAAAAAGCTTTCTAGATTACCTGGGAACCACATATACTTTGAAGGCCCAGTCGACATATTCCACTTTCATTACCTGTTACAAAAGTTGAACAGCTCCTGGCAGCATTCTGGCACAAAGTCTGAAATAACAGATCTTTTTAGCTCAGATCTCTTAGTTCTGTTCAAACATAAAGAGTTTAAGAGGTGTTCACAACATGACCATTCATGAAGTTCCTCTGAAATGGAGTACTGCACTTCTTTTCGAAAGTCTGAGTCAGAAAGGAGTGTGTAAATGTCCAGATGCATGTCCAAGGCTTTCATATGTTTTTAATAGCCTGGACATGATTATGTTGCTGACTTATCACTGCTCCAGACTGTATTTCATTCCCACCTATTTTATGAATATCAGACCCTATGGTAACCTGGTAACCATGATGACCTGATTGTCACGGTGATCGCATCTGTGCAATTATTTGCGGTTCATTATTTAGAAAACTCGACCACAGGCTTGAAACAGACCTGATTGGAGCTACGGATTGAGAGCCAGGACTCTGTATCACAGGGGGAGATGGGGTAAAAAGAGACCCCCGGGAGAATCACTCTGTCAAGGGCAAGAGAAGAGGTCAACAGGAGGTTCTCAGCTCAATCATGGACTGTCATCTCCTCGGAACGTCACCAGTGTAATCAGTGAAGGCAGTTTGAAATCGTCCTCACAGAGCAGTCAAGATGGTTGCGTTGTAAATTAATACCCAGCATTCAGTCCCCAAACTTTGCCATTTGACCCTGACCATGGGTGCTAGAGCCAGAAAACTTTCAACACAAATTATCCATCATGGTGTTTTCTGATTGAACGGCACCAGACTAACCATTCCATCCATTTTCTGACATACTGTAGTAATTGCTGAGCCACGGAGAAGCAACAAATTCAAAGAGTAGACCATCCCCAAAAATGCCCTTTGCTTGTCCTCGAGTAATGCAAGATAATATAGAGATTTTAAAACAATTTGTCAAAATTATGTTGCACATGTTTTATTCATTGATGGTGAATTAAATGATATTGAATGATATCACTGAATGCTATTTAAATATGGGGACATTTTACTCATAGTCCTCATTTAAAAGCCTTATCTAACTCAATAGACTGGTCTAGGAACCCAAAAGCTGGTCTCGTTTTAAAGAAGAATCTTTAGAATCTTTAGAAAACAGTTGGAAGGTTGATTTTTTTTTCTTTCTCATTTTAAGATGTATAACGGCAAATGTAAAACGAAGGCTATTCGTTGTTCTGGCAATTTCAGTCATTTGGTATGAAACACTAAACACAATTATTTATTTTTTTTGTATCTTGACGCATGGATTTTGTATCTTGACAATGGTAATACCAAACCACAATAAACACTCTAAATCCTACTAAGAAATAATAATGTGCACAGTCACTGTTTTATTCTATCATGTATATCTGGACAGGAGAATGTGTGACAACAGAGTTTGTGAGCGGATGCACGTTTAGGCTACAGCTGGGGGTCTAACTATGTCTATCCTTATTGTTTTATTAATATTTATTCTTTTTAGCAACTTAAACCTAATTTAATATATACCGGTATATATTTTCTGTATAGACTGAATGAATGATTCACTGACTGGAGAGCACTTTAAATTTCATTGTACTTGTGAAAATGACAATAAAGATCTATCTAGTATCTAAATGTAAGGCACCAAAATACAAAATAATTTGTGCATCCTGCTTTTGGAGAAATAGCAGCCACTAAATGCTTTGTAGAGCTTCCAGTTTGAGTCTGGTTTCTGACAGAAGGTATTTTGGACCATTCTTCCTAACAAAACATCTACAGTTCAATCAGGTTTGATAAGATTGACAGGGGTGCCTATATTTATGCAAATGCATTATTTAGTTAAAAAATATTCTTCAACACTTTCCATAATCATATTAACCTTATTTTGCATATTGCAAAATGGGATTGAGAAGTGTGGATGGTATGCGGATTGACGTTTTAGGTCATATTTCTATGAGTTTGAACAGAGAAGTCACATACTGATCCACTTTGAATCCATACTTGAGAGGAATTTGCCCAATAAAGAGCTTTTCCTATAAACCAAAGAACCTCAATGTGCATTGAAAAGTAATTAGTGCAGATTTTTGAAAGTCTTGACATAACATCACACAACAAGTGCTATCACAGGGCACATATGATGATTTTGATGACACATGCAAGGACAAAAAACTCTTTTATTGACTTATAATACTCATTTCTTCATCCCTTGATTTTACAATGACTCCCAACTTATATGTGTTGCGACTTGTTTGTACAAAGCACCTACTTTACATGATGCAATCGGTAGCAATTGGTATGTAGACACATATTTGGCATCCTACAGAGAACACTATAGCAACTGTTATCATTGTACTTACTAATTGTGTTTGGGAAAAAGATTTCAGAATAAACTGGGAACTGATCCACCCTTAGGTAAAAATTATAACAAAAAAAAAATCAAGCAATGTACACTTAAGCTTGCAGGTGGTACATTTGGGCATGGTACATTTGTATGACAAAAGATTCATTTAATGAAGAATTTAATACACAAAGGACTTTAACAACAGGATCATCCTCAAACTTAGACCTAGGTTACATACTGTATTAACGGTACTTTTCAAAAATCCATAAAAGGTGCAAGCCTTCAGTTTCTGTATTGATTTATTGAGTCAATACTGGCTGACATTAGTCCTGGATGACCAAAAGATGATGAATGTCACAGTCTGGACCCGATACTGGGTCTATAGAGTTTGCACATCTGTTTATGTGCTGGAATCCACAAAACATGGACGATGTTAAACCAAAGGTTGAGGTCTGCAATGAAACTGATCCATTCTAGAGTTAAATCATGACCAAGAACATCTCATCATTTTTGGCCAACTTTATTGTTCTTAATTCATTAAGAAGATATTTAGAAACACTCAAAACTCAGCTGAATGTTAAATAAAGCAGTCTTTACATGAATAATAATAGATCATGAGGAAAATAAATTTGTTCAGTGGTAAAAAAAACCCAAGAAAATACATTTATAACACTGAATTAGTTTGTATTCACAATTGTGACAAATCAATGTCTGCTTTTCAAAACCAATATTGACAGTTCTCAAATTTACACTCATCGAGGGTTTCTATGAGAGGGTGTGTTTGAGCTCCCAGTGGTAGAGCTTCAGTAAAAACAATAATACACTCTTAAACAAAGACTCTACTGTAAGCCAGTGAAACCTGCTCCTCTGCTCTCCAAAACTCAAGCTTTGCTGTCCATCAAATGCCTCAGTTTATCTAAAGTAAACACAATATTCTCATGTTGCCTTCATTCTGAACCCTTAATGTGCATGACCCTACACAAGGCTTTCGAAGCACACTTAAAAATACATCATTTGCTCTATTTGTGTGATGGTCATTATTAGATTGAGACAAAGACGAATGTAGGAAGAGCAGTTTGTACAAAGAATAGTGTCCCTTTGACACATAACGATGTGCTAGCTATTAGGGAGAAACAGGATCCAAGAGACACCAGAGCAGGAACCAGAGGACATCTGGAGACAAAGAGAGTTGCCAGGATTCTGCCGACCCTGAAGTGAGTGTGCTTCAGGAAGTAGTCTTCAGGGAGAGACAGAACCTGGACTAGGAACCTGGACTGAGGTCAGTAACAGGTGTGGCAGAGAGTCAGGAATGTAGCCGCCGTGAATAGTAATGAGGTGGTGTGCTGGGTAAAGTGAAATACTGGTTACTATGGGTGTGGCTGGTTTTAATAAAGCTGGTGATTGACTTTGTGGGCAAATTTAAGAATAAAAGAAAGGCTCTGGTGGGAAGAAACCTTGAAACCGTATGAAGAAAAAGGATGTTTTACTGTTGTCTAAGTTCCTACATCTACGCTGTAGAAATGCTTTGCAGTCAGAGTCATTATCTGATCGAAAATGCAATATATTCAATATTAATTTATATACTGGTGATGTAGCCTTCAGCCAGGGGGATTGAAATGATTAAATATCTTGGCAGTAATTCCAGGTTTGTTGTTTACCTCCACTTCAGGTTTCTTCCCACCGGAGCCTCTCTTTCATTCTAAAAATTGTCACTGTGTTTCAGGTAATTGGGGCTGTTTCAGGCTCACTCAAGGTATGTTGATAGTGGTGAATCCCATAAAATAGACACAAATTATGATTTAAATATAAAAAAGGGGATCTTAGTGATTCACAAAGTCGATGTTGACATTAACGCTATAAATTTTACATTGAGAAAATGGCATCTGTTCCCATAGAAAAGTTTGTAACAGATGTAATAAGTCTCTAATAACAAAAAAAAAAAATCTGATGAACAATCATTATTTTCTGCCAAAATGTCATTAATATAAAATAATTTAGTGATAAAATAACAAAAATACAAGAATACATAACAAGCAAAACTGATTTATAGATATGGCAGTTATACGGGACTCCAGGTTGCTTAAAAAACTCATCTTCTAAAAAATTCATCTTGCTTTTCAAAAGGACAGTCTTTATTCCATGAGCAGTTTAAGAACAATATTTCTGAACAATGATAAGTATTATGAATGAACCAAAGCTGCCCAGTAAAATCCTTAGCGTAAAATTGACTCTATTCAGAGAACAATTGGTCTCGCTCTATACAGAGTATAACTAATTCTGAGAAGAGTTATTAAATAATTTAAAATTTAATTACTTTATTTTTTTCTAAATCTGTGAATGAAGATTCAGTTTTAGTTGTGTTTGCCAAATACCAAAATATTCTTACTGATCTAAATATCCACTGAGCTATTTTTAACTCTATTCAAATGTTCTCTGAGCATTTCGACCGGCTCTAACATGATAGTTATGTGATGAAAAGTGTTCCATGGTTTGGAACAAACAGTTTATAGTGTATTATTGTGCATTGATAACATGGAGAAAAGTGTCAGGGGTGTTGTGTGACAGAAGAGTGTCAGCTAGGATCAAAGGAAAGGTGTACAGAACAGTAGTGAGAGCAGCTATGATGTATGGGTTGGAGACTGTGGCAGTGAGGAAGAGACAAGAGGCAGAGATGGAAGTAGCAGAGATGAGGATGTTGAGGTTCTGTTTAGGAGTGACGAGGATGAACAAGATTAGGAACGAGCACATCAGAGGGACAGCTCAGGTTGGTTGTTTTGGAGACAAAGTCAGAGAGGCCAGATTGAGATGGTTTGGACATGTGCAGAGGAGGGATAGTGGTTATATTGGTAGAAGGATGTTGGAGATGGAGATGGCAGGCAAGAGTTTAAGAGGAAGACCAAAGACAAGATATATGGATGTGCTGAAAGAGGAGATGAAGGTAGTTGGTGCAAGAGTAGAGGATACTGAGGACAGAGTTAGGTGGAAAAGGATGATTCGCTGTGGCGACCCCTAAACTGGGAACAGCTGAAAGGAAAAGAAGAAAGAAGAATTGTGCATTGATAACATATTTAGCAGTGTAAATCCAACACTTAAAGTGTTAATTTTAACACCACTCAGATCATATATGGTCCCAATTTATCAGGTGTAAAAAGGTGGTGTTGAATGTAGAGTGCCATATTGCTAAACATTAACACTTAGGGCATAGCGTGTTACACTCCTCCATCACCAGACAAAAATGACATCGTCCCTCCTCAAGGGAGAAGTTGTTGTGGGCGGAGTCATGATTTTTGCCACTTTTGAGCACTTTCAGATGTAAATGCAAAGTCATATCATTTTACACCCATAATCTACACAGGTAACTGTACTTTTTTACACTTTGGGAGTTTGTATTTACATTTAACAGCCTTTTTTACACTGTTGATTTTACTGTGGACAGCAACAATGTATGAGTTGTATCAGGTTTTGTAAATACAATACTTTGAACAGCTGATTTTAGCTGTAAGATTTTTTTTCAAATTACGTTTATCATGTTTTGGAACCAGGCTCGTCGATTTTAATTAACAAAAAAATCAAGAGATCAATGTGGTGTAATTGTGTATGTGTGGATGTGATCAATGTGGATCAGTGTGGTGTAAGCTGATACAGGGTGATTTGTTAATCTGACTATTCTTTGATTTGACATTTGGAGGCTTTTGGAGGCACAGCCTCCAAAAGCTGCCGATAAAATATGATGAAACAACAGCTTTAGACTAGTTCTTGGATGACTGCAATGGACCAGCATTTTTGTATCATTCCAAATATCCCAAGATCCACTGGTTTTCTATGTTTTCTACAGATCTAAATTTTGACTATTTTAACTTTGCATTAAGCACAAACTCAGGTCAGAGATATTGAAGTGATGCATTTCTGTTCAACTCCAGCAGATGTCCTTGTAAGCGTACTAACTTCATGAGAGCTGAACGGAACATCCATCCCGACAATGACAAGCTTGCTTAAAACACAACATTGTTCCTTTTTCCTTTCCGTATCTCTCTACTCTATTCCAACATTGTCTTGGCGCTCTCGCTGTGGCTCTCTATCTGCTTCTTTTGTTCAGAGGCCCTGCCAGACTGGGATTACTCTGCAATGTTATCTGAGTACTTGGAGTTTCTTCAGTTGTAATCGACGTCTTTGCAGGAAGGTAAAAAGCAGAAACGTTTCCCACAAATCCAAAATAACATCCATCTGGATCTGCCAAACATGTCACATTTTCTGTGGGGAAAAATCTCAAAACAAAAATCAAAACAAATCTCAATGAAATTAGTTTGCTGCGGCAGCCAAAGTCTGAGATTACGCTGTGGCTTCTGATTACATCTCCATCAGAAACTTTACATATTATTCACATTTTCCATGATCCAATCAACAAAAATAAGTGAGATGTCTGTGTCTCCTGTGAGCAAAATCTTTCAATCACCTTAACCCAGCAGTGTAGCCAAAACTACTTAAAAATTCAGTGCAAGATTTCCAGAAGTTGGGGCCATCCAGGAAACAGGAAGAGATAGATCAGATATAGATCGATAGAGCAATACACGAAGAAAGCAGAGTGAAGGTCTGAAGCTTCCTCCCTGTTGTCTGAGGAAAAACAAAGAGCGTCTGCATTGAGCTGAGGTCAGTCATCTGTTACGACGAGGGATTTTGCTGATCCCAGAAATGAGTCTGATTAATGCCTCAATCTGGTTAGCACTCGTCTTAAAATCATATTTCCTCGCCTCGCAGGAAAAATAAACTATGACGAACTCCAGGGGACATCACGATAATGAGAAGAGGAACAATTTAACAAGATTATAGCGATATTAGAAGTTCAGCTTTGACAAGAAAAACAGGAACTGTAACACATTTAGGTTCATCTTGCTACGTTTTTCAGGAAGATGCCAAGTAGTTCATCAGTTTGAGGTTGCTATGAAAGCCAATAAAATTAAGCTCAGCTCTGAGCGTTTTGATCCAATCTGTAGCCTTTGCTTCCCAGAGCTTTAGGCCTTAAAATCCTGCATTTGGCCAAATCTTCCCTCCCGAGTCAATAGAAACCCACCCCCTTCGGACATCTTAGAGACAGTAACTGTTTTACTGTTTGTTCCGATGCAGTCAATAAAATGTTGCTGAAACTAATAGTATGACAAAGTGCTATGGGTCTCCCATTACATCCCTGACTGGTTTATTCATTCAGATCATTTTTATGGTTCTTAACTAGACATGCTGAAACACTAGAGGGAAAGGTTTTATTCAATGCTTTAATAAACACACGTCAAATATACAAACTATTGTTTTAGACATAGTTTTAAGATCAACTTGTAGAGATAAATACTTTGTTTCACCAATAAGGTGAATAGTTCTTCTCATAACTTTACACACCCTGGCAAATTTTCAGATTCCTGGGCAATTTTTCAGAAAATATGAACGAAATTGCAAAATCATTTCTTCCACTCATGGTTAGTGTATGAGTGAAGCCGTTTGTTGTGAAACAACTGTGTACTCTTTTTAAATCATAGTGACTAAAGAAACCTTACAGTGAAAAGTGATTTTGGCATGATAACAATAAAAAAAAACTGATACAAAAAGGTTTAACAATCCTCCCATGTGACCTGTTTGCTTGCAATCAATGTTTGTGCTTAAAAGGTTCCTGATAGACCCCTTCCTCTTTCATCCACTGATTTTTTAAATTCTGAGCGATGAACAAAATTGAACTTTTTGCTCACAATCATAAACACTACATTTGGAGAGAAGTCAAGATTAATAGAACACAATCCCCACTGTGAAACACGGAGGGGTATGTTTTGGAGGTGTGTGAACTCTAAAGGCACAGGAAACTTGAATGCAGCATGTTATCAAATATACTGGGGGAAGATTTACACACATCAACCTGGAAGCTGTGCATGGAACGTTACTGGACATTCCAACATGACAACGATTCAAAACACAAGGCCAAGTCCACTTGTCATTGGTTACACCAGGACAAAGTGAAGGTTCTGGAGTGGCCATCTTAGTCTCCTGACCTCAAAATCATTGAACCCCTCATGAACTTTACCAACAGAGAAGATAAAAAAAACCTCACCAACAACCACCTCAAAAGACTTCAGGCTGCCATTGATGTTAAAAGATGGAATACAAAATATTCAGAGCTGGGGTGTGCAAATTTTTAATCAGGATCATTTCGAAAGTTTCTATTATTGTTATTATTATTATTATTATTATTATTATTATTATTATTATTATTATTATTATTATTATTATTATTATTTTATTGTCATTTAAAAAGAGTAAACACAGTTGTTGGACAATTAATGGCTTCACTCAACCCCAAAGTATGAGAGGGAAAAAAGATGTTGTAGTATAATTCATATTTTGTGAAAAAAGAAAGAAAACCAAGATTTTGCCAGTAAACTTATGACCGTAATATAAATTAAGGACAAACAAAACTACTTTGAAATTTGATTCAGTCAGCACAAACAAATTACAATCAACATCGGAAACCAAACTAAAATGTTTCAACCTTGTGTCCAAGTCAAACTTACTTCAAAAAACTGTTGAAAATTTTAGACAACGCTACTATTCATTTATTTACTATTCATACAAAGATACCTTTTATTGATTTACTAACATTCAAACTTCAGCTCAGTTTTTTTATGTTACATGTTAAAATGCTACAGCCTCATTTTTAATGGATATATTTCATTTCTCTCCATTTCTACATAGAAAAATGTTTTTGGACCCCTGATAAGGTTCCAGTTTGGGCTTTGGCTAAGATGCTCAATAGCATTACATTCAAGCAGCATCTTGGATAACTTGGCTGTGTGCTTAGGCTCATTGCCCTGCTGAAAGATGCACCAGCACAGTCATCCACAATGTCTCTGTACATACAAGATAAATATAAAAAAAAATATAAAGATTGTTTATGCTTTGTAAATGTACTGAAATCAATGTTACTGTTACTAACTTTAGAGGGTGGCTTGGTGGCACAGTGGGTAGCACTGTGGCCTTTCAGTTAGAGGTTTGCATGTTATCACCATGCTCACCATAATTGCTTTCCTCTGGGTACCCACAATTTTCACCCACAATTCCAAAAACATGGTTCAAGGTAATCAAATATAGTCTAAATTCCTCAAGGTGTGAATATTTGTTTCCCCAAAATGTCCCCGAAAGGGAACTAGCGGGTAGAAGATTAATGACCAGCTTTTAGCAAGGGATTTTGTAATATTATAGACAGATTGCAATTTGACCTGCAATCAAGGTGAGGCTCAGAAAGAATTTTCTGTCATGGCGACATTTAGCAACATGACAACAGGTAGTTATAGTGCATCAACCAAGTCTCTCCAAAACTAAGATTTCAAAGCAGACTTGGGTTTCAAAATGTGATGTTCATGCTCTTTTGATCATAGAAGCACTACGATACAAACAATGCACTTATCATAGAAGCAGTGGTGGGCCAAGGAAGCTTGTGCAGTGTCCAGCTCTAGACAGAACCCTGGTGGTTCAGAACTTGTATAAATGTTTCCACACCCTTCCTCAGAATTGGCCATCCTGTCTCTGAAGTCTATATGATATCGTTGTCTTAATGCGTGGTATGTCATCTGTCAAATTTGGAACTTTATTTACTTTACGTGTCTTTCTAAATCAGGTCTACTCCAATACACATGTAGAAATATCTCATGGTTGACCAATCGCAACAGGAGGCAACTCAATTTACATGAAGCATATGTGATTAAAAAACTTTACTCTGATGGACTGGCTACCTGTCCAGGGTGTATCCCCACCTCTCGCCCAATGTGCGGTGGAGATGGACCCCATGACCCCAAAAGGGAACAAGTGGGTTGAAATTGAATGAATGAATGAATGAATGAATGAAAAAACTTTAGCCATTATTGGGGTTTTTGGTGATGATTGGTGAACATCTTGGTGATTACGAAAATAAATGAATAAATAAATAACAAAAAATTAAAATAAATAAACAAACAATATATAATTCAACTGACCTTTGTGAGACATTGCTTGTGAGTGTGAGCACAGGTCTCCCAGTATCTACTGGACAGCATTCCGAAACAGACTCCCAATAAGAGATAACCATTTGAAGATGAGTGATGGCCTTTCCCACACTGCACTGCAGTGATTTATCAAAAACCTCCGCCAGCTGGGCCCATGTTCTCCTCTGTGTGGCTGACTGGGTGGTGGGGTCTCCAGCCAAATGAGAATTCATTCCTCTCTCCACGTTCCGTCATTTCTCTTTCTCTCTCACTGGGGATTTTCAGCATTGCCAAACCATCCCTCCGTGAAAACATCCCCAATCTGTCTACATAAATACAAACAGAAAATAGTTTTCTTATGATTTAGAAAAGTAACCAGATACAAGGACTTATCATTCTGAAATGTTCTCTGCTGATATCAGTTGGCATGTATACATCTCTTTTCCACTGTGGGATAATCAAGAAGTTCATACTGCTGAAGCTCAAAGCTGCAGCTAAAATCGTTCAGAAAGATAAAAGACAGAGATAATGATAGGCAAGATTCTATAAAGGGATGGTGACGGCGTCCTTGTTCATTTGTCCAGTTAAATGCTAAAACTGTTCCCACATTGTGAATGAAATGCAAATAATCTGCCTTTCAGCGACTAATGAGCTTTACTGGTTTTACAGCCGAGGCGGCAGCTATTACTGGTTTGCTCTCCTCCAATCTGACCCATTAACTTATGATGTTTTTCCACCAGGATCTCAGCAATGTTTAATTTCTATACAGATCTCAACTCCATAGTAGTTTTGCATTGTCTCAGTCATGATCACTTGGATCCATTCTTCTGCGATAGGAAGGCCTGCAGTTCCTTATGTTTTCTGTGAGTATTGAATAAATCTGAGAATCTTGCATTTGGGTTTTTACTTCCATGCTTACAAATTATAAATAAATACACAAATGGCTGTTTACATATATCCAATTAACAGATGCTTTATACTGCATAACAGTCACTAATGTGATTTTTGCTGTAATTATATAAATGATCATATCTGATAATATAGGATTATCAGATATGATCATTTATATAATTACAGCAAAAATAATTTCTCATCACCCGTTCAATTCCATAAACCGTTTCAGACCAAACCAGTCATAGATGAGTGGTTTCACTCGGCATTGTCACTTAAGGCTCTCTTAACAACTTCAAGCATCAAAATGCAAGAATCTTAAAAGCACAACATTAACTTCAGGTCAATTGTGTTCAGATGCAAATTTAACACCAAAATTACACCACAATTCTACGTGCATTTGATTCTACGTGCATTTGAATTCTGAAAGGGGTTCTGTTCATTCTTTGAACGACAAGCTTCTTCAGTAATGTTTCTATCCGTTGTAGAGGTCATATTTGCTTAGGTTCTGATTCTTTTCACACATATAGCCACCTATAGTTCATCACCCCATAAAAACGTCTGTGCACATTACCTGAAAAGGTTCTTTCCTGCCTCCGTTATTGGGTAGCTACAGATTTGTAGCTCTTGGTTTCTCTCCAAACTGTGATAACGCCACTACAAGCCGCTGTTTGTTTCCTGTGAAAACACAGAGAAGTGGGGGTCAGTGGAATGTTGACCAGTGTCCGAGCTTGCACCAGTAAAGCAAACATGCTCCAGATCTTACAGCTAACATACTTGCAGTCCGGGGCTGGTGTTTTTCTTTGCCTCTTAACCAAGCAGCAAATCAGTCCAGAGCTACTGCTATAGCAGCTGCAATCTACCATCGCTTATCAGCTAAAGTGATCGGGCCGTCTGGAGCTCCAAGGTTCCTCCATGCTCTCAACTGAGCTTTACAGCACTCTAACAATCA
The DNA here is from genome assembly GCA_007224835.1 of Danionella cerebrum. Taxonomy (NCBI): domain Eukaryota; kingdom Metazoa; phylum Chordata; class Actinopteri; order Cypriniformes; family Danionidae; genus Danionella; species Danionella cerebrum. The sequence continues at coordinate 440,060 of SRMA01027076.1, read as the reverse complement.
CTGAAACCTCTCATAAAGCTGACCTCATGTGGCCATGTGCTAATTGCATCTGGTTGGTTGGCATGTTCCTTATCTGCTTTATAAACATTCAATTACCGGAATGGTACACTGTATGGAATGGTGAGCATCTGTAGCTCACACTTAACATCAACCTGCTAAATGATTAAAACTGCAAAGTTGTACATTTTAAATGAATTAAAAATATTCTGGAACATGTCACAAACAGGCCAAACTTCTGATATTTATGTCCTTTTGGGGCCCGAACATCATTAGAAGTAGTAAAAGTAAGATGGGGGCTGCTGCTGCATACTCCGGCAGGACATTTGGGACTTCATATCCTGTAGTGAAATACAGTAACATTAACATACATGTTAACACAGTTTACAAGGCAATAACCTCCCTCAGGGGAACAAGTGACCCTGCCCACAGACTAAACCCATTAAAGCTGGTAACAAACTGCTTTTGAACACAGCACACACTTGTAAACGCCACTGCAGTCCTTGGGTACTGAGTCTACAGGTTACCAACGTACCACTCTAGACTGAAGATCTGCTACAGCCATGGTATGACCTTCCCTCCCTTGGCTCTGTACCTCGGCTCTGTTTTGCTTCAAAATGAATGCACACTTCTTGGAACTTGTTCTGATGTAACCCAAAAATTATTTGAGAAAGGATCACATGCTTATCTCAAACAATCCTTGATTTCCTTTGGCGTCGGAATAGCATTGAAGGTTTATTTGAGTGAAGGTGCGAAGAATGAGCAAGAGAAGAACAAAGATTCTGAACTCAATTGACATACACAAATACTCACCTAATTTGAGATAAAAGTCACGGGGAAACTCAACATTTGAAGGTTCACAGTTTGCCATCTAAAATAGCTGCAACCAAAGCAAGAATCCCAATAATCCAGGAAATCACACATTTATAGGGAGACTCCAACTTTGTCACTAATCTCTACAAAGCCACAACAGCACAGCTAGGTAACCACATTAAACAACTGCACATTCATGGTCTGTATTATACCAGACGGTAAGAGTGATTCCCCAATAGCCCTTAACTGAAATTAAATCTTTCATTAGCAGAGCTTGGGTGCCAGAAACTGCCTCATTCTCACACAGGAGGGTAAGACCTTGTGGTCTCACATGGAAATGCCTTTCCAATGTCTCAAATCCCCCACGCCATGAGCCAAACCTAAACCACAGCAGTGAGAATGGAGTAGCTCTGTCTGGCAAAATCAGGGGGCTTTGCATGCCAAGAGCTGCCATTACGTTCAGCTACTGTCGACAAAGGCGAGACCTCGTCAAGACCTCGTGGGTGGAAGGCAAAGCACACCACAATCACATGAGGTTTAGTACCCTGCTACACATTCACTCCACACCGCTGCCTGTGTAATGTCAGGCCAGATTTAGGTCTTAAACTCTTAATGTGCCTGGACATAATGGGCCAGAGCAAGTATATTTCTGTGAAGGCACTTAACATCTGTACTGCCTTTAGTTCCAAAAAGCCAAAAGGAGGAGTGAGGCAATTCTGTTCCTTGAGTCAAGCCAAAACCATCAGCACTGAACAGATCCCATTGGAGTTAATGCAGTTCTTATCCTAAAGGTCAAAAGTGGCTCGCTTAAGTCAATTCTAGTTTGAACTGGTTTTGTAGGGCTTGGTATAGTCATGGTAGACAAACTTCACAGCTAATTCTAATAAAACCACCGATAAATTAGATGAGTGCCCGAGGCCAGGCACTCCTGATACAAAAGCCACTGGCTGCTTCTCTCAGCTGATTCAGATCAGTGGTAATCTTTACATTTATATTAGTCCAAATAAGAGGCAGAACAAAGAAAGTTGTCTTATGATTAAAATGAGTAAACAAATATGACATTAGATGTGATCGGATCCTGCCTCCCCATAAACCTGACCATAATGTGTGGTCAGTTCTAAGGGTATGGCTGTAGCAGTTGGTCTGTAAGTCTTGGTAGTAAATAAGTGTTTAATACTCCCAGCAACTAAACCATTGAGGATGCAGTGGACAAGCCTATTAGTTAAGTTAAGGTACTGCCAAAAAACACACATACATTTGCACAAATTATCTCACTCATTGTCATGTGGCTGATTCTGTGAAAATACTCTATAATGACTATCCTATCGTGACTAGCCTGGTAGCCAATGAAAGGGACCAACAACACTATTGTTTTCAAAGAAAGTTATTCCATTATAATTTCTGATTTGATTCCTAAAACATTAAAAGGCCATCCGATGTCCCCCTAAAACTATAGTGACATGTAAAATAAAATTCATAATTCAATCAATCAGGTAACAAGCTCAAGCACTGGTGTTAGAAACTTGCACTGTAGCTTTCCATCCCCAGAATTCATAAAATGAAATCTTATTTTTTGGTATAATTCTTCTTAATGTAGCTGGTTGTTCCCAGTAGAGAGAGGTCTCAATAGGGAATGTCATCCACTTACACTTATTGCTATATGTTTGTAGAGATCCATTCTATTCTTAATGATCAAATTAAATGTAAGCTATTCGTACCCAGACACTTAACTGCTATTCTTTTTTAGTTTTCAGTGAATCTGTAGCACCTTACCTAGAACTGATTTCTCTTAACTTTTGGTTGTAGAGCAAGAGCCTTCCTACTATCCGGGGAAGTATCCAAACTCGTATCTCTCAAAGCTGAAAACCATTAACTCCTCTAAAACACCTGTTCTGCACTCCTCCACTCTCTTTTTCCTCCCCCTGTTTCTTCCTCCACCCGCTCTTGCAACAGGTTCTTGTAAACAAAGTGCTGAAATCTCTCAGGGGGTTGAGTATTTTTACAAGCCAGCACATTGTGATGAATATATCAAAGCTCTACTGGAGGCTGCGCAGGATTTTATGGTCTAATAAATTAGCTTTGGCCCTGTTGGAGAACATGTTGCTGCCCAAGGCCTATCCGCAGAGAAGACCTGGCACAATTTGAATAAATGAAGACAGAATGGCAGATAACTACAAGGGGCAATGTTGGCCAGGTAGGTGAAGATTTCCTGACACACGTGAGCTTAAATCTGCACAGAAGTGTTAGGACTTGAGTAAACAGATGAATTCTGTTCCATCTATCATGTGGATGGCATGTGGGCAGTAAATCTTGATTACATTGATAGTAAGCAATGTTCTAAAACCTGTCCATGTGTGCCCAAGCAGCGGTTGTGTAGCATCTCATTTAAAGTGAGCTTAGAACATGGCATACCCAACTGATGAAACACCAGCTCATTTGGTAGACAGATGTTTATAGGTTTCGCACTCGCACAAACTAACAAAAACAAAGCCTTGCAATTAGACAAAGTGTACTTTCTATTCTTAAAAAAACAATTCTGAAAGTGTGGATTGTTTCGTTCAGATAAAAAGAAAAGTTATAACAGCAGCAAGTATTGTCTTTTGATTTCTAGCAACTGTTTAATGGGGACATATTATGCAAAATCAACTTTTCTGACAATCATGTTTGGGTAATCCTGTGTACCTTTTATGTGAGCTGAAAACGGCTCAATGTTCCATAGTTGTTACCTCCGCCCACTGATCAATCAGTTTAATTGCTAGTAGAGCACATTTCTATGCAGAATATAAGGAAGTTTAAATTACGAATACTTTTGCATTTAGCAAGTTTCTAACAGGGGATTGCTATTATAGAGGGCTCAAATATTTCTAATAACTGTTTTAAATATTGCATAACATGGCTCCTTTAAAAGCACATTGTTAGCTGTTACTTTGTGTGGATGTGCAGGTGACAGTATCAGTTGTAGTGTCAGGCCTTTAGGCAACAGCCTTTTATTACAGAGTGGATAAAAGAGGATTCAAAAACAGACGTTGTTTTAAAAATGCTTTAACGGATCCTAACGGACACCATGTGAAAGGGTGGATTCGAAATGGTGCATTTACATACGTGAAACTCAGGCCATGTTCACACAAACATGCACAAAAAAATATTGTGTCAACAACCCAACACACACATGAAAACACAATAGCTCCCCTTAAAGTACTAAGGGGAAAATTAATCTAACAGGTGGATAAATTGCAATGCTGATGCCACATCGGCCAATCAGATGCCTTGACACAAGTTGATGTTTCATTAACAGTGATATGAATATTAGTGCAGTGTGGCAACACTGTTCTGTGATCAAACACAATATAACAATGTATGTTAATGTTACTGTAAGTCACGATAGCTTGGTAAACAGAAAAACAGTCCTTGTTTCTTTCAACAATTATGATTGGTCTTTGTAAACGAACTGATGTGACCACAATGGCAACCCCGCATTCAAAACAATGCATCTTGGCCATTTGTCAAGATCTATGAGCTGCTTTACCAACAGAGAAGATAAAGAACCTCATCGACAACTACTTCAAGGGTATTAAGAGCTTTTGATCAGAGTCATTTGCAAAGTTTCTTTTGTCATTATTATTCATAAAGAAAAAACACAATTATGAGTGGGGAAAAAAAGGTTTTGTGCTATTATTCATATATTTAAAAAAAAATCCCAGAAATCAAAATTTTTACCAGGGTATGTAAACTTATGAGCACAACTGTATGTAAGAACTGATCAAAACAAGTACCTACTTGCCTACTACATTTTGGACTGCATTCTGTTTAATGTTGAATTAACCTTAAAAAGTTTCTTGTACTCAAAACCGGCTTCCCTCAATACTGGTTCCCTTAAAACATTTGGGGTTCTAAGTAAACATAATTGAAAATACCGGTACTAAAATTAAAAAAAAAAAAAAAAACTTAAATGTTTTCAGGCGACCAGTCTTGGTAAATCTTTTAAGCATTAGACACATTAGACACATTAACAGTAAAGCAAAGAGCAAAGTTTTTTGGTCATCCTCTTAAATAAAATCACCAGTCTGAAGGTGGCAGTTTCAGCTTGAGCCATCAAAGTCACCTTTGTACATGACTTCCTGTATGATGCGGATGGTTTTATTAGTATTTCTTAAATATACACTGAAAAGAGTATTTTACTTTGAGTGACCAGGTGTTGAAAATATGACCTCCAGCAGTAAGACTGAAGTTTCCATTGTATTTTTAGCCACAAATCTCCACCTTTTGAACACTCTGCAATGCTAACATCCTCACTCACACACCTCTGTCTAATGCAATCCAGCTTTAATCAACAGCAGATGCCTCATCATATTAAACTGCACACACCATGTTGTGACTCAGGCTGTTAAGTGCTGTTAACACCAATCTCACATATATCTTACACCCCAGGGCAGTGGCATAGTGATGTTCGGCTCCCTAAATCACCCAGGCTGCCCTAGGCCCACCACCTTGGTGCCAGAGAATGCATTCACACACATGCACCTGGTTCTCCTGAAGAGCTACAGAAGGTGTTAAAGCTGCAGGAGATTGTGTCTGCAAAAGACTAGTAAAAAACAACGAGATGGAAGAATCGTTTAAAAAAGAAAGAGGGAGAGAGAGAAAAAAACAACCACATTAATGAACAGGTGCAAACTCAAAATTAAAGTGAGGTGTGCTTTTCCCCTTGTAAAGTGCTTTTATTGTTGGGTATCTGCTGTGTTTGTTCAGAATGATATCTGAAGATAGAAGCATATTTTCCATTGTCTGTAACTTCATCTCCATACGTTTGTGCTTTTTACAGTTAATAAAAAAATAAAGTACAGTAAACGTAGACAGTTTTGGAACATATTGTATATTTTAATTTTCCTACATATTTTTCACAAATTGTTTTGCTTACAATCCCTGAAGAAGGCAACAGATGTCATTATCTCCATAAAGTTGAGGTCATGTGACTAAGTCTGAGGAAAGCTATAGAGGGGAGGAGTTGTCCATTGGCTGTGAATAACATGGATAAAAGGTCAGTGATGTCATCGATTGGTTTCTGCCAAATGAGGCTCAGAGTGAACATCGTCAGCCATCTCCTTTGTGAAAGTACGTCACTTCTCAGTAGTCAAAAACACACACACACACACACACACACACACACACACGCACGCATGCGCATGGACAGGCACTCACAACCAAAAGGAACAACCAGTAAAATAATAAAAAATAAAATAAAACTCACACAAGGAGTAGCCATCAGAGGAAATTAGCTGGATGACACCTGCTCACTTCTGGAACCAGACTCAAGTGGCCGGTCGAGGAACTACACATCAGTCATATCCTATTATGCATTGAGAGGGAAAGCAGGAGGTTGCCCCTTGGTGTTGTCACATCGAGCACAGCAGCCATTATGTTTGTATTGTTAGTTTCCACCAGGAGTCGCTCTTGAATTGTTTTGGGGTTAAAAATGTACAAAATAGAAAAATAATAATAGCCAACTATTACTAATAAAATAGAATAACAAAACCAAATTATTTTTTCAATTAATTTTAGTTTCTATTGGTTTGAGTCACTCTGCTTAATGTGTAACAATGGCAACGGTGGTGTCACACTTCAAATATGGTGGACACGATGATGCCACGCTTCCGGCTCTAATGAACAATTAGTAATGGGAGCAGTTTTGTTTGCCCTTTGCAGTAGTTGGGGTGCAATTTTTTCTTCGCTGAAAGGGAATGATATGAAACTAAATAAGAGGAATCGTTTTTAATGCTTTGTTTACTGCTGTACGTAGACCTGATCTACAAGCTGCTTTTTATATTTCAAAATAAAATTAACACTAAGCCTCAGTCCTGTATAAATGTCTCTTTGGAAATGTTGCTGAATGTTTACATATGTTTGAAATTCGGCTTTTTGACCATAAGCGTTTTGGCCTGCATCTGAAATGGTGAAATCCGTGCAATAGTGTGCAAGCTATGAAGTATGTCTGAAAACAAAATATGTGACAGTAACAATAGGGGTTGCTCATATGTGTTTCTGTTATAGTCTTTTAAAGTTACAATAAATAGTACTATATAGTTTGTCATTTCAAAAATAACCTTGGGCTTGCAAATGGGAAGGTGTTCACATCTGTAGCTCACTTGGGGCATTATGGGGCAACACTCATTCTTTTCCCTATCAGTCATGTAGAAGATGCAAAACTGAAGATGATCTTTCTTAGGTCTTAAAGTTTCATTTTTGCAGCTCATTTAAAAACTCAAAGAGATGGAAATTACATACACTTTGAGAAATGTAGAGATTTCTTAATTTAATACTATAATAATTAATTGTTTTCGTTTCTTCTGTAGAGAAGCTGTAGGTATTTCTAAAGGGTCTCACATTGAAATCAAGGCTTGTTTCAACTTTACCCAGTCAATCAACATCATATTTTCAGTTATTTCATATGTGAAACTGGACCTGGTGGTTTTTTTTTTTTTGCTGGAAATAAAATACTAAACGAGGTTCAGAGTGAAAAGATCACTGTGGGTTTACCTTGGTCACCACCCGCTGAGAGCCCTCGCTGAGAGGCAGCAAAGAGCCTGCTCCAAATCTTTTCTGTCTCTCTCACCATCTTGCTTGTGGAAAATGGACCATTCGTCACGCTCATTGCTGCATTTGGAAATAACTGGGTGTTTTCATTCTCTTGGCTACTGTTAGATGAAATGTTTTGGGCATGTTGAACATTGGCTGCATCCCACGGGTGTTTGGATTTTTTATGCTTCCTTAAAATCTGGATACTGGCTAGATTTCCTTCCCAAGGCCAAATTATATAAATAGAAAGTTGTAAGAATTTACAGAAAAAAAAGCTTTTTTATTCATTAAAACCCATTTGAAAATTGTGTGAAAACAAATAGAAATGTGAAATGTGCCACATTTGTTTAAATAAAATTATAGTTTGATTACATTTCATTAGACTCATCAACATTATTCAGTTGTCATCTGAAGGAAAATTTGGTAAATTAAGGAAGTATCAAGAATTTTGCACAATTTTATTTACGCTATTTCATAGCTGTGTTTTTTGAGTAAAGAGACTATGGAATGGGAGATTGAAAGATCCGAGTACAAGGGCAAGGCAGGGCAGGGGGACTTCTTCAATAATGCAGTCTATGTACTAGTCTGCTTTAGTGAAGAAGGAGCTGATCTGAGATCTGTATCCAGATGTGTCCTCCTCAGTGTGGCTGGGCACTCTATTCGATATGGGACGCGGATGTCAGTGTAAAACCGCTGCTTCCGACATCTCCCAGACGCCTCTCTGTGGAAGAAGCCCTGGGAAAGATCAATGACAAATATGGACTATGAATCTGGCTGCCATGGGAACACCTCAGTTGATGGAGGTGTCTGGGGAGACGGTTGTCTTGGTGTCTCTGCTCACCAGCAAAGTTGTGTACATTAAACACATCACCTGCCATACTACATAATTCTGTTTGTAGAAACAATAGCAACACTGATTTTACTTCTAAATAGTGATTTTTAGAATACTTCAAAAACTGATGTTACTTCTAAAGCAAACTGGTTTTGGGACAAGAACATAAAATTTAAATTGGTGATTTTGAAGTGGTAAAATGTAGGTGTCTATTGACATTTGTTCTTTTTGAAGAGACAATCTAATCATCTGTGTGTTATTTAGCAACTACAGTGACAATATCCAGAGTAATAATATCCCAAACAGCCTCAAAGGATTCAGAGATTAAAGGCTGCTGTATTGTAATCGTTGCTAATGTTTCTGTTCGGAAGCTATAAAACCTAATGGGGTTTTTTCAGCAAAAAACAAAAATAGGATTAATTATTAGGCATATTGGTTGGTTTGTCTTAAAAATACCTGGATCCACAGTAGTTTCCTCACTTAACAGCCACCAATAGTTACGCAAGCTTACAGGCCAATGGATGGAATTATTTTGAATGGCTCTCTGTGTAAGGCTCCAGGGTTGCAGGGGTAACGGGGGCACTATCAGCTTACAAGAGAGAACAAAGAGTTTATGTAAGAGTTTGGTTTATAAGATGATGATCCCTACTGACCCCTGTAGGTGAGTGCCAAGGTAAACAAGTGGATCTGACGATTTCACTGGGTGTCTTTGTGACGTAACAAATTTAGGAAATGCAGTTTTTGTCCTGTGCACTCAACAGATCTCTAATTTAGAATTAAATCGTACAAAAGCTGTTTTTGCAGCAGATATTTCCAGTGAATTAAAAAAAACTCACTTTTGTAGGAATTTTTACCACATGACCTGCCATTCATGGATGCTTATTAACCATTGAAGTTAGTGCACAACCACACAAATGACTTTTTCCAAACTGCTTGAATCTTAAGTAGAATATTAGGTTTAACTGGTGTACGAAGAGCTCAACCATTCCAAGAATATCACTCGGAAGAAGTTTTAATCAGAAATATCCTCACTTCAATCAGAAGAGTTTATCCTGATCTGATCTTAGCAAAGGAAAGTGTTTGATCCACTAGGGGGCGCTATGATATTGCGTTGGCCTCAGAATTACACCCATATGTCCATCACTAGACAAGACACATCCATTTTCACTGAATCCTCAGACAGAGGGAGTGAGGGAGGTGTCTTTGCGGGCCATAAATGCAACAATGAGCTTAAAAATGCAAAACACCTGCAAGCAGCATGCTTAGCACCGTGACCTGCCAGGATGTGATCAAACATGGCAGGTCGTGAGCTAAGTGTAAGATGAAGGAGCCCAGCAAGAGTGCCCTTGCCTCTCCTCAATCTCCTTTTTACAAGGGCAGAAATGAGGGGTGTCGAAAAACATTAAACCGGCCAAAATAGTTTCACAGCAAGCTCGTTATTTATACGTCTGATGTGATGTCATGAATGAGCATTGCTCTCCTTCTCTAGAAATATTCGGTAATCTGTTTCCCAGTGGATTTCAGCTACATGCCAACAATGTTTAAAAGTAGCACCCCAATCGGCTCCAGATGAAGCATTGTGATAATAATCACATGCTATTTTGGAAGCATCAAGCATAAATAAATCTGATTCCTTCCACAGCCTCTGAAGGATGTTGAAATCATATTTCGTCTCTCTCACCTCAAGAAACCCTCCCATTTTTGTGACTTCAATGCAAGAACGAGAGAACGAAAGAAAGCACGAGAGCTCGTAATTCACAGAGAGAGGCGAAGAGATTACTCTAACATGTGTCTTCCCTTCATCTCTCCATTCCTCAGAATACTGCTGTTTCCCATCCAAGCACAGCTGCACACATTTACTGTTATAGAGAGAAAGAGAGCGGGACGGGGAAGTACCACACTCGTTTAGTGAGCCACTCTTTCCTCTCATGTGCCGTTCTGCTGAGGGACTTCCCAAAAGAAGTTGCAGGAGAAGTGGACACAAGACGGTCCAAAGAAAGGAGGAAAATGTCTAACTCGCTCGTGATTTACGAGTTCTGTTCGTGTTTCAAATGATCGCTCACATGCAAACTCAGCATATATGATGGCATCTGATCAGTGTGTGCGCGCATGCGTGTGTGTGTGTGTGTGTGTGTGTGTGTGTGTGTGACTTACTAAACCATTCATCTCCATGCAGCTGCAGCTAATAGACACTTTTCAAAGAGACCTTTGCTTTAAATTTCTGCTTCTCTTTAACCATATAGCATTTCGAAGGAACGGTTTACCAAACACAGATTGGAATGGATTGGAAGCTGTTCAGGTAGTTTAATTTTTTTTTTTTTAATCTACGGAGGATTTTTAATGACATTTTTCAAAACACAATATAAAAGAAGCTATTAATGCCCAAGGGTTATTGTGGGCCACATGATGAAATTATCTCAAATAGTTTAGCTAAAATCTTTTAAAAGTACTCTTTTTAACAGTAAAAAAGGAAATATTACAGGCCACTCACTGTATATTTTAGAAACCAAAACCGTCTTGGTTGTTTCAGTGTGATTTGCAAGAATCCTGTTCTTTGCCACGAGCCAATCAGCAATCACTACCTGAATCCACTTCTGTCTTTCCCTCATCACCCGGCTCCTAGCAATCTCCCTCTCCCTTCATGATCACTCATCGACTAGACAACATTTTCCACGCTACAGACCGCTTCCTGCAGAACCTGGTTCCCTGAAAGTTCCCTTCCGTCTTCATCTCTACTCTGCTGCATTAATCTTCATGGGAAGTTAACTAACCGTCAGTCACGTGGCACCCTCTGACGACCATCTCCATGGCAGATGGTAATCCCAGCTCTACTTCCTGGGTGTGGTGAACTGAATGCTTACACGGCTCTCTCCTTCCTCTTTGAGGGCCATCTGAGTTGTATCCTGTAAACAATTTTATAAAAGCTTACTGTGTTGCTGCAATTTGGTTCCTATGTTTCGTTCTAGCATTACAGTAATGTAATGGACATTTACATTTGAAAATGGGTAGTTAAATGAATACTAACCTACTGGACATCCACACCTCATCCCAAAAGAGATGGTCATCTAAAATCAAGAATGCAGGATTATTTGGTAAAATCTAAAAAGTTTTTTTTCAGCTCTTATCAAAAGTACTACATTTAACAATCCCAGAATTACATGAAAGTGTGCTGAATTGTACCCATGACAAGAGTTAACTGCCTAATATTCATAATCTGTATAAAAAAAAAACATAAAAACATATTTTAGTGATCCACAGTATTTCATGATTTTTGATCAGTAAAAGGACTTTGTATCCTGTAAGAACTTCTGTTGTATTGCATTGAAAGGCATTCTCTAGCATTGGATTCCTGGTAGGACCGGCTGCCTTTCATCACGTTTTAGCTCATTGTATACTTTACAAGAAAAAATAATCAGCCAAAAAACCCGAAATGACTGTGGTATATTTTTCACTCTGAACTGTTGTGTGTCTGTGCAAAACGGGCTCTTTCATGTGTTTTACTGCTCTTTTGCATTTTTTATAAGCTTGATGGCTTTGTTCAAAACTTGTAATTGCGTGGAATATTTCTCCAAAGTTTTCTTTTCAAGTTCCAAAGAAGAAAGAGACTTATTGATTTGGAGCGACAGCACACATTTGTTATTGCCATAGCAACCCACATAACAAGTGCATCAGCTCCTCTTGTATCATCTTGAGACTGAAGGTGAGATCATGCCAGAGTGTGTTGATTTGAGTCACTCACGACCGTCCTCTGAACCCCTGCAGTCCATTCCCATCATTGTGACAGAGAGGGGCATGAGATCATGCTCGTTTCAAAGGAACATGCCAGTGAGATGAAAGCAAGTGTAAGAAGCCCATTTAATGGTTTCTCTTTGGTTGACACCTCTCTTTGTGCATATGTGACTACTGCTCTTCTCAGGACAACCACAGAGACTGTTACATATGTCTGCTGGAGCTCCTTTTAAAAGTTCTTTTGCCAACAAATCTTGGATACCAAATCCATGGCAAATGATTCAGCTATAATCAATCTTTGGTCTGTAAGTAATACTCTTGCATAATTACAGCAAATCTGAATGACTTAAATCGAAAGCTGGGATTATCCATCAGAGAGAAAAGAGACTTCAACTCACTCTCAAATTCTTCCAAACCAATCTTTCCTCATTCTGCAGAGCACAAAAGAAGTTTTTTTCTCTAAACTATTCCATCTAACTACTAACCTACAGCTGTCTTCTAGGAATTGTGCACTCAGTTGTTTTTATTCTGAGCACCAGTGATTCCTGCTCCGTTTTCACCTCCTTTTTGAGCTGGAGAGCTACGGGAATTTAACCAAAAAATTTATTTATGGGACAAAAAGCATAAAGCAAGGCATGGGACATTTGATTGTGCTCCCTACATCCTCCTTTTTAAACATGCAACCATGCGCATCATGAACAATCGAACACTCTAAAATGAGATCAAGCACATTTGGTATATTTATTCATTTATTTATTTCCTAATGGACATCTTGTGTTAATGCAGCGTAGTTTCTGCATCTTAGGTGTGTATAAATGTATCAAAACATTATGAAAGACCTTCACACTCAATTTTAGAAAGAACGCTAATATATTTATTGGCTACAATGTCAAACTTTTGACTAGAATGATAGCATTAGCAGAAGTCACCTGTTCAATACAGTTATATTTAAAGATTCCCTGATCGTATCTCTAGTTTTATTCATTCATTCATTTTCCAACCCGTTTATTCAATTTTTGGGGTCACGGGGGTTCAGTGCACATTGGGCGAGAGGCTGGGGTAGACTCTGGACAGGTTGCCATCCCTTCGCAGTATCTAGCTTTATATTTACTAATTAAGGCTGCTAAACATAACACTTCTCACATCTGTGTCACAATATATATTATACATATTGTACAATAATATAATATAAAGTGTCACATTATATATTATACAAAGTTTACAAATGTACAGCATAATTCAAACCCCAAAATAATGTCCATGTCCAAAAATTCATTAGCCGCTTCAATGGGTTTATCGAAGGAATCAAACTAATCTTTGTGTTCTATAGCCTGCTATACTTTTTTTTCATGAAGTCTTATATCTCTAGTTTGGCATTGAAAGACCTCAAACGGCAAGCTTGCTTGAGTACAGCTCTATTGTGCCATTTCCGAACTTCAGTCTCTGGTCCGTGATCAGGGCATCCATGGGTTTTGAATTCTTTATTGACCAGCGGGCAACTTTAATCTGTTATTTCATTGACTTCACAAACAGAGCTGCTGTAACCACTTGGGCTGTCATCAGAGGCCTGGGTGGGATAGAGATGTCAGGACCAGAGATACAGAGCAGTCCAGGGACTTGCTTGTTCCTGCGGTTTGGGAAGTGAAGTGAGAACTGCCTGGCTCCACTGCCTGTGGATTTGGCAAATTGATTGTTGAAATATTTCATAAAGTAAAGCATCGCATATGCTCTTATCGTTGAACATGCGAAGGTCAGAGCCTCATGTGACCTTTATAATTGGTTTTCTGAGGCAGAATCCTGGATGATTTAACTGGATAAGAGTTTGGAAGTTCTGATGAGTGACTGATTTCTCAGGTTTGTGAGCTACTTAAAAACTAGGGAGATTTGACAAGACTAATGGTTTGCATAAAAAAGATTATTGTTTTGGTTTATCTGAAATTAAAGGTTTGCACAGATGCTGAGAGAACAAATGTTAGCACTAAATAATGACTAAATAATAGCACTAAAATGACTAAGTGACATAAATCAGATATAGGGAAGTGATTGAAACATTGTTATTTTTCTATAAATTCAAATTAAATCAAATCAAATCCAAAGTCTAATTAGCAGGCATTCAACCACAGGTGAGTCTAATGACTCATTTAAGAGGTTTCCGTAAGACGGGTGACAATAAAAGGGCATTATCTAGCAAGGAACAGCCCTTCTCATTTCATTTAAGCAATGGCTCCCCATGGAAGAGAAATGTCACAAAATCTGAGAAAGGAAATAATTTCTTTACACAAAGCTTTAAATATCAGCCAAAATATTGTAGCAAAATTAATCCAAAATGTAAAAAAGATGAAAGAGCTACCATCGTACAGAGATGTCCAGGTCATCCATGGAAGTTAACATCCGGACAGTAGCATCTTCTAATGAAGAAATGCAGAGGCACACACTTCAGAGGTATCGTCCATGACGGAAGCCTTTCCTAAAGCCTATGCACAAAAAACACACCTAGAATTTACTAGGGCCCAAGTTAGAAAAGATGAAGACTCAGGAGCGATGAGACGAAAATCACTGTTTTTGAAACGAATGGCTTCAGAACTGCATGGCTTTGTAAAGGTGAGGATTTCAAAGAAAAATGCCCTATGCCTACAGTCAAACATGGTGGTGGCAGTGCCCTTATGTGGGGCAACATGAGTGCTGCTGGTGCTAGGGAGCTACATTTCCTTGAAGGTATCATGAACTCAACAATGTACTGCTCTGTACTCAAGGAGAAGATGCTGCCATTACTCTGTGCAATTGGTCGTTGTGCACTTTTGCAACATGATAATGATCCAAATATACACGTCTACAGCTACCCATGCATTTCTGAAGAAGAACAGGATGGAGGTGATTGAATGGTTAAGTGTCTACTGATCTGAACCCAATCGAAGCATCGCTCTATCCGGCATCTAGGCTCTAAAAGAGCTTACTCTTGAAGAATAGAAAAGATAGATTTTTCGAAATGTTGCCAACTTGTTTATTCCATGCCAAGAAGTCTTCATAAAACATTCATAAAATATTGTAGATCTAGTAGCTTTTATTGCAGGGTGTATTCATTTTTTCTTCAACCCAATTTGAGTAAAACTGAAGATTTTATGATGTAAGTTTGATTATTAATATAAATACGTGTTCAATAAAACGAATCCTTGTGAAAAGTTCGGAAATTGTTTTTTTTTCATTGAGCTTCTCATTAAATTTTTACTTTTTAAAGGGGGTGTACTCAATTATGCAGAGCACTGTCTATCCTATTGAAAGGTAACATCTGCCACAGGAACTGCACATCTGCAAATTTGGTTAACTCTCTTGCCAATGCAAGGTGGACAAGCCACTAGAATAGCCATCATCCAAATGGAAAAAGTGAGTTAAAAAGAGAAGCATAAAAACAATTTTTTTTTTTAATTTGACCAGAAAACCCAAATGTAGAATATCCTCTTTTATCCGATTATCAACATTTATCTGAGTGGGCGACGCGATGATTCTCTTAGTTTTGATCGTCACTTACTGTATATGGATATCTTCCGAAACATTTCAAAGACACAAAACACCGTAACAAAGCAGTCTCAAACCTTCTAATGCATGTTAAAAACACGTCCGCTGAGCCTGAGGGAGGATGACAGCAGATCTCAGTGATGTAATGCTTAGGATTTCCTGCCTTCTTGGAATTAATGAACATGTTAATTTCTCTGGGATTGAATCATACTACTATTAGGTTACCAACAATCACACTTGTAAACAAATAACTATTAGCCCAACGTTGCTTACATTAACTATCTGCATGCTCTACAGCTTTCTCATCCCCCTCTCTCAGAAGTCAGACCGCTGTGGGGAATCACACCCACATTGTTACAAAACAACAACAGCAGTCCTGGACTAGACCCCAGAGGCCCGTGCCAGAGTCTCTCGTAAATGTGAACTTGTCTTTGAGGCTAAGGCCAAATAATTCCAGCAAAACGAATGCAGATCTACTGCACCTCCAGCCTTCTCATTACGCTTCAATTTAGAGGCTCAAAACCACAATCATTATACCAGGGGGTAGAAAGAGATTGATCTAAACTAGAGGATAGGAAGCATTACAAAGGCTCTGGTAATGCTGTGTCAAGTGCATTGGTTTTGCATGAGTGAACAAAATCAAAAGAACTGTAAGACATGTAAGTCATTATGAGATGAATATGAAAGTTTGAAAGATTTTCTGTCTAGTTCAAGGTGAAAATCACATTTTATTCCAGCATTTTCTGGCTACATTGAGGCAGAGTTTTATTCTTACCCCTTAGCTTTACACTTTATCTTTCACCTTTGTTTCAATCGGTGAGGAGTCTCGAACCACACTCCAAAACAAACTGCAAAGACTGCCACCACCGCAACCACAGAAACCCACAAATGCAAATTATTTTGTCATTTAAAATGTTGTGCCTAAATCCCAGCTGTTTTTAAGGTTTTTAATGTTCTTATATCTAAATATTCTTATTCTAACGCACTTATATTTAAAAAAAAAACTGGCAACCCAATGCAATAAAATTTCATTTCTATGTGCTTTTTATGTATATGGAAATGATAAAAATCATTTCCACAAGTTTAAAAATTACGAAACCATTGTCTTATGTTAGGTTTCATGTGTATATGGTCAGCAAAAGTATTTTAACCTAATAAAAGCCTCTACAGATCGATCTGAATTGAGATTCGCACAAACCTTCTGATGGCTTGTCAGGACAGTGCTGAGGTCTTTTGGGTTAGGAAAAAAATGTTGCAATAACGCTCCCTGCCTGAAGATGGCATTGATTCACTCTACCGGGAAACAGGAAAGAGGAAGACAAGGACAGAAAAGAAAAGAAATCAAAGAACACATAAAAAAAAAAATCATGGATTTTGAAGGATATTTTAGGTATATCCCGACAATTTCATTTTGTCTAACCATGTGGTGTATTATATTCTAATCATTTTAGTGTTAAGTTTAATATTAAGTTGAGAGAATGTGTGATATTTGTGTGCTGAGGATCAAAGACAATCCACCATTGCAGAAGGCAAAAGACTCACATCGGACATGTGGGTCAGTCAAAAGACCAGAGGCCAATGGAACAACGCCCCAGCTAATTTGCATTTTTAAGAACATATATAAGACCAGAGCAGGAGGAAGAGTACATGGTCTAACTGATGACGGGAGATTAACGTTGCTTTGCTCTTGTACAATGCAGTTAGAACACCCAGATAAATCTGTAATGTGTTATTCCTGATTTTTTAGATAATATTTGGACTTCTCTGGAAGATATTATTATATATTCCCTCAATATCAAGCACTTTATAGTGCTGGTGGCTGATCAAAGGGAGCTGTTTGACAAAAATGTGGAGAAAAGAGAGGATTTGTGGTGTGCTATTTCTTTCCTGTTACCTGTACGAAGTCGCTAGTTTCATTGTTGCATGAAACTTCGGATCGAAAATTTCGATCAGTGTGTAGAGGTCTTAAGATTAATGTTAGGCAAAAAAAAATGTTCAGAGGCGATGCATTTATTTTATTTAGCTATTTAGCTTTAAACCTCTACTTTTAGGAAAACCTCCTAGGCATGCCACTAAAGTCCCTTCCATTGAAAAAAAATAAATAATAATATTAATATTTATACAATTATCATAATTACGTTTTAGAGATCTGAATAAAAGCTTTTAGTTATAATGTATCTAATTTAGAATATCTTATTGTTAGAATAACACAAAATATTATAGATTAGTGTATGATGTTCTACAATAATGTATAGTCTTGTATGTGAATTTTATTTCTTGGAAATTGGAAGTTAAAACTTTTTTTAGATTTAGTTTTTATGGACTACTTTTTTTTTAAGACTGCGTTAGAGAAAACTTGGAAGACTTGAGATGAAGAGAATTGCTTTATTTTTACCACTACGAGTGCTACTTTGTCACATCTGTCTTAGGGCTAACAAGGTTTTTTTTTTTAATGTAAATCCATATTCTCCTTTAGGTAAGCAGACTGGGGCTTTAAAGAATCTATTTTACCATGAAGTGCATGTTGACACTTTTTTATTGAATGACCATTCAGCCCAGTGGCTGTCATTCAGAACGCTGTGTTTTTGGCCGAGCAGTGCTTTTCCCCTCAGGTCAGTGCCGGAGTTCTGGCTCTTCTCCACTCATTCACAGCACACTTTGCCATAACTTCTCTACATAGAATCTGTAATTTTAAATGAAAACACTTAAGAACAGCATACAGCTCACCCAGGGCTCTCTGCAGTGTCACATGAAAACAATTGCAAATTCTTTTGGATTTCCCAGTACAATTCTCCTTTAGTTCTTTACCCCAATTCTTCTACTTTATGGTAAAATAAATTCTGTTTAAAAAGATAAAAGAAAAGCCAAATGGTAGAATGGGCCAAAATAAAATGTTTATGTGGATCTGAGCTGCTGTGATGATATTAATATACAGACATGAAGAAAGATCGAATCCCGATGTTATTGTAGCATTTAGTGCCAAACAGGGAATTACATCTGAACATTTCTGAGGAGATTAAAGGCAGCAATATAAATATAACTGAAAATTATTAACCAAAAACTTCAGCTTTTATTACAGGCTTCATGTCAAACAGTGTATCTGAGCTTAAGAATAAAAAGTAAGTCAAATTGAGACAATGTTTTTGACCTAAATATACCAACAGCGCAATTTGCCTATTTCAACCAGCTGCCGTCTTAAGACTCTAGTGTTAAAATAAAGTCAGACGTAGAGGTAAAAAACCATGGCATTGATAACAAAAATTGCAAATTCTGCCAAGTATTTAATAACTTATGTTAAAAATTTGGGCGGAAAATTAATGTTTAATCCAAAGGCTGCTTTTTTGAAGGCTGTGTGGAAATAATGTTAACTATATTACATTATTAGTCAGATAATGACCCCTGACGTCGAAGTAGGAACTTACGCAATGGTAAAACATAACTTTTGCTGTTTTTCTTCATACTATTTCGCTGTTCCACCTGGGATGCTCTTTCCTTCTTAAAATGACGGCCACGTGAAATAAGCGAATGACCATTAAATAGGGGTCACAAAGTCTCCAAAACAACATCAGACTACATGCCAAGAAGCTCTTTGTGAAGCATCCAAGAAAAAAATTTTCTCAGTCACAATCATAATTGAAAATGTTTGGAGTTTGGATTCTGCTGTAGGGGGGCTTTAACTGGGACCTTGTTCTTTGCTCAAATGAGACCAGGATAGAGCTTTTTGGTTACAAACACTCTAAGTGGGTATGGCAGAACATAAAAGATGAGTATGCGAGTATGCAGAAAAGCACCTCAAGCCTGCAGTGAAGTATGTGGAAGGTACGCTGATGCTGCGGGGCTGTTTCTCTTCCAGAAGCCCTGGAAACCTTGTTAGCATGCATGGCATCACACATCTTTGAAATACCAGGACATTTTAAAGCAAAATCTGGTGGCCTGATAGCTGAATATGGGTTGTCACTGGATCTTTCAGCTGGTTCTTTCTTAATGAGGGGTTTTTTTCTACAAATAAATGCATTTGAATGAAAGGTTGGAATCTTTTTTCCATTTTGATCCTATGTTATTTAGAACAATACAGAACTTTTCAGAAGCTAAAGAGCACATTTTAATCAGGGGTGCCAATAATTATGGAGGGCACTGTATTTTAATATATAGTTTTTAAAGTGATGCTGGTTTGTAGGCTGGCTCACAAGGCAACCATAGCCATGATTCCATCCAAAGCTGCGTTTTGAAAATTTGCATAGCACTGGAATATCACATACATTTTTTACGAATAAAGCACAGGTACCGGCAAATCTGTTTCCAGCAAAGTTTATGCACATTTTTCTTATAGGATAAAATGTTTATCCTAATCTTAATGCAGATTTTCAAAATTCTTGGTATTTCAATCCAGGGTTTTTTCATGCAATATTCTAAAATGCTGATTAAAAGGTGGATGGAAAGGCAGTTTGTGACATCACAAGTTCACGTGTATCTCATGTAGAAACCTTCTGATTCACAATCATTCTTCTGTTATTAATTGTCATTGAGAGTGATGGGGTTTAAATGAATGTGGTCATCATCCTCCACCTCTTTTCAAGTCCGTTTTATGTTGACCGCAGTAGAGCACATCTCCAGCTGAGACAGCGTGTGCATATTTCTGTAATTACGGAAGATTAGAATGGTTTAAATCAGGGTTCAGGAACAAAGTTTAGCAACTCCCTGACGGATGAAAGAATAACACTGTTTTAAACACACGCAAAGACACGCACTTCCTGCGGGTGCTGAACAATAACATCTCAAGGTTTCTTCACTCTTAACTCCCAGCAGAGGGAACCGAGTTCATCACGCACAGGCTTGAGGGTGACAGAAAACACACTTCTCTGTAGCATGGAGATCTATAACCCTCGAGAGTGCAGTTATGACGTTACGAACCACACTCAGGCATCTGGCACTGGTGTTAGATTGGTGGCGATAAGGACTGACCTAATGTAAAGCAATCCAGGCATTCAGAGGGAAACACACACACACTGGGAGATGCTTCCCTCTCACAGATGATCAGCTGGTGGTCACTGGGAGGGAAATATTTCAAGGTCTCGGGTGGATATAGAAACATACACAAACAGCTTTCCTCATAATAAGATTGATTAATATTTTCCCCAAGTATGGGCTAGGGCTACGAAAGACTTAAGATCAGATCTTTCTTTTTTTTAATCTAGATAACCTCAGTTAGCAAAGCATACCACTTAACTGTGAAATTAAGTCAATGACAGATGTGTGAGAAAGCAATGTTTGCAGAAAACTAATTATTACGCCACAAAACTCACTTCATCCAGTGATACTGGAAACTCTTGCTAATGCTACATCCTGATGCACCAAAGAGATTTCAACCACTGGCCAAAGCCTCTCTTTACTGTATCAAATGCAAGAGATGTGATTTTATTCATCAAATGCAAGGACATAAATAATGAATAGGACTTGCAAAAAGGGTCCAGGCACATATATTGCGTTGGTTAATATAGGGAGCGGTCACGTGACAAAAGAACTAAAGGACCCAGTCCGGACTGAGTGCACAAACTGCACACGTTAACATCAGAGAGAAGGAATGTGTCGAACGAAGGAGATTTAAACCTAAAGAAGACAGATCCGAGGTGAGGTGAACCAGACTAAATAGTTTTATATATTAGATATTTTTTATAGTTAATTAGTATATAGTTTTGTCTTATTTATAGTGTGATTTGCGTTTTCGTAAATAACGTTAGTAAATGTGTTAGGGAAGGAGCACACAATATTTATTGGTATCTTACTAAAATAAATGAAATCAATGAAATGACTCAAAAAAGATTTGTTCATTTTGCTGAATGAGACTCAAAGAACCGAGTTCGTAAAATCATCTGAACTTCTCATTACTAACTCCTACAACAACCCACCAAAAATGAAAGTCTGGGAGCTTTTTTTATCCTCCTGGCTCCGCCCTTCGATTATACCATTTTACAGAGGTTGGTCACAGCTATACAGCTCTAAAACATATAATATCAGCACAAAAATGATGGTAAGACTAGGTTTTGAGTGGAACAGGTTTGGTTCTGAAAGAGAAAAAAAAACGGTACGTGAATCTATATTTAAAGAAATGTATTGAAAAGACTTGAGTGTGTTTAATTTAATGTATGGATAATAGAGTGTTTGAACAGATTGCATTTAAACTGACTAAAATCAAGCGGTTGTAGAAAAAGCATTTATTTCTGCCAAGGGAACCTGGCTCCACATCAAAGGGATGGAGGGGTGGGGTCAAAGCTTTGAGAGCTTCTTTCCTCAGACAGGGCTTTAAAATATGGTCATGGTTTTGTATTCCAGCAGGACAGTGACCAAGACTAGACGGCAAAGTCAACAAAGCAGTGGCTCAAGAGAAATTAAGTTAAATTACACTATTATTTTTTTAATTAATTAAAGCTGTTATATCAAAGTTTGTTGCATATTGATAGTTGAAAAAATGTATACACTATAAAAATAAAAACAACCACATACGTCAGATATCAAATGCAATGGATGTTCTATTATTGAATAATTTCTCATTATTATAGGATTGTTTTAGCACTGTGAGTATAAAGAAAAGGTTTTCTAAAGAAATTTGTTTCAGTTCGCTGCAGAGTAATTACAGTGTAACATCGGTTTGATTGGAGCTTTCATCATTAAATGAACTACTTCACCTTTGCAGCTTGCCAGTGTTTGTAAGTCGTGCCAATGCATTCTAACCATGGAAGCATTTCGAACTAGTGATTTGAGTGCTGTAGTGGAATGCAATTTGTTAAGCAAGCATCTGCGGAAAACATTTTCGATTTTTTCTCCAACACTCAAGATAGAATGTATAAGTTAAATTAAATTCACACACAGATCTGATCTTTAATTAAACCACCATTGATATATTTAACTTGTCAATCATGTAAATATTTTTTCCCTATGTCAAATTCAACATTTTTCCTGCTTGATAATCAAGCACAATAATACAATAGGGTTTTCGGTGATGGCCAATCAAAATTTCACTGCCAATCAAAACCTAATTATAGTTGCAAAGAATAAAATGGCTGATGAGTTACTGATGCTGTTTTCATCTCTAGACAATATAAAAAATGAAACAAAAATCTACTTCTTTCCAAACACTGGTGTTGTGCGGGTGATGATGTATCTCAATAACACAACAATATTTGAACAATGGTCTATTTTATTACTTTACTGTGTTTGATTTAATTAATAACAGTCTTAAATAATTACTTATACATTCCTGTAACATCATACTATAGCGGTATAAGATCGTAATAGAAATACAGTACAGAAAACACTCAAGATCACACTAGAAAGAAGACAATGAGCTAATTTCACCACACTCTCACTTGAAACCGTGGTGGGGCTAGTAATTCGTGAAATATCTTGAGAAAGTTAACTTTAAAACATAGTGCCATAATGTTTTCTGATAGCCGTTTCACCTCCTCCGAAACATCACCTCACTCGCAAGGTAAGATTTCAAATTTGTCTACATATTATGTATGTTGCATGGGTTCTATTCTGTTTTATTATCATTTATTACATTAACAATGTGTAGATTTAAGGATTGAAGAAACGTTACTTGATTTGTCTCTGGTTTTCAATTTTTTTAATCAACTTATACTGTTGTTTCTGAGAGCCGTTGCACGGATTAGGAGTTATGCTTGTAAAACTTGCTTTCGAGATACGAAATGTTCGAGGTACGAATGCCACCCTGGAACGGATTAATTTCGGATCTCGAGGTGCCACTGTATTTGAGTTAAAGTAGAGATACACTAGGAAAAATATTAAAGAGGAAACACAGATTTTAACAATAACTGGCTTCACTCAACCAATAACTATAAGTGGGAAAAGGTTATTGCATTATAGTTCATCGCTTTTGAAAAATAGCCAGTGTATGTGAACTTTTTGAGCACAACTGTATAAAAGTGAATTTCCATTTCATTCATATGATACATTAAATTTTTTTTATTATATTATAAACTATGAATAATACAGTTGTGTTTTTATGTGAGGGTATATGGGTATATCCTATTTATTTCACTATTAAACATCTTTACTAGAGTAAACCAGAGTATATTTGTTTTCCCAAGTTACTTTCATGAGGATGTAGCTCAGTAACAGGAGCTTAGAAGTTAGAACAGAGGGCAGAGACTGAGTCTCATTTCTTCCTATTTACCGAATCTTCCAGCAGCCCTAGTAATCGAAAATATCTGCTTCCTGCTGTTTTGCTTCCAAGATCAAGCATGAAATAGCTAGAAAACAATGTGTGATGAGGTAGCGAGAATTATTATTATGCCAGGTGCTACGCATTTGGCCTGTGCACGCTTGCCAGCTGTGTATCATCAAGATGTGTGCATTAAATCGCTACAGCAGCCGGTGAGGAAGACTCACACTGCGAGAGCAAGTGGGAGCTAAAGGGACCCAGGAGGTGCCCACTGACCGGGTCTAGTGTGATGCCATCGGGTCAGTTGAGTCACAAGGGCTCAGCTGTATTTTCGTCCCCCGGAGGAGTATGCCGGGCATTGGACCGCTCATTTCTGACCCTGGAATTGATGACAAGGTGACAGGATCCAGTGAGCCTGTGAGCATGGCGGATGCACCAGCACAGGAGAGATCCCACACCTCTGGTCCGGAAACCTACATGCCACTGGACTGATCTGGGTGAAGGACACCCCTGGAGTACCCCTGGCGCTTTTCCCGGAGCTGCGCTTGCCTGTTCTGCACACCACCAATGACTCTTTTAATAATTTTTGGTGTGCTATGTTTTAAATAAAAGCCCTGTGCTGCCTTGAACAGTGCCAGTGTGTCCGTGTCTTTCTCACCACCCGCTACAAATGTTATGAAGGGCCTCTCCGTTTCACCCAAGACACACTAATGGAACCACTTACAGATTGGCTTGTCAGTACACTAGTTTACAGTTTGTCACCAAAAGGGCCAGGAGGAAAAACTACTCTAAACACCTCATCACAGTGCTGTCCCAACAATAACTAGTCCTCCTCTTGCCGAGGCTCTCCCCGAGAGCTTTCGACTCGGGTGTTCCTTGCTTATCCTGAAAAGAACAAATGAGCCTTTAGGGAAAGCAGCATTTCAGCACACTTCTAATTTGAGGAGCAAACTGTAAATTACAGTCTCTGCAAAGAGAAAAAGAGGGTGCAGAGCTTCAGCCTTATCTTTAAGGTATTTTGAAATACTATCAGAACCAGACCCAGAGTATTGTTCTCAGGGTGGGTGAATCCCACAGGGGGACGAGGTTCCACGCCTGCACAGCCAGTGCAGTGCACAGACTGTTCAAGATCCCTGAATGAAAACAGATGTGTGTCTGTTCTGTGGCCTGACGGGCAATCCAAATAACTCTGCGTAATCTGTACGTCCAACATCCTTCATTCAGGGCCTTGACATCTGGCTTGGCAACTGAGCTATGGACTCTGCTCAAATGCATGAACACATTTCTTTCCAACAAAGATTAGCTTTATTTCTAAAGTATAAACTTTTATTCATCAATTTGTCTAGCATGAAGCTCCCTTAAGTGCCATTACTACGAGTTTTTCCTTTTTCAGTGAGAAACAAGGAAAACTGATCCTGAATGGTTCTTATCAAAAAGAGGCTTCTTGGTACTCCAACAACATGTTTACCCAGCAACTGGCAGCCCCGAAAAGGTCTTAGCTAGGATAGAAAGTACATACTCAGTTTCCCCTGGTCCGCTGAGGGATAATTTTCTGAGTGTGGTGGTATTACTAGAATGATTGGCTTGTGATTTGTCCAGAAACATGCAGCCACAACACAGAAAGGGGAGGGGGGTGTCAGCCAAAAGACAAATGTCTTCTATTAGCTCTTATTAAGCACAGACAGAATGAGGTCATAAGTGCATCATCAAGTCCCTTGCTGAAGTAGGGATTCTTTTCAGATTGGTGTCGATTGCACTTCAGCTTGGCCTCTGTTTTAACTTTAGTTCAGGCAGGTCTTTCAGAACTTGCCTCAAGTTCAACCTGTAGGTCAAGGGTGTCAGTACTGCTCCTGGAAAGGTCCATGTCCCGTGGAGTTCAGCTCCTAGTTTTGGCAAAGTGTTTTTAAGGAAAATAGCTCAAATCTTCCCACAAATTGCTGTTGACTTCTTAATGATTCCGCTTTAAAAAGCAGTAATCAAATAACTAATTACTTGAGTTGCAGGCTGATTCCTAAAGCATCCAAAGCATCTGGACTAAAGCATCTTAAACATCATTTAATCTTTGGAAGTTAGAAACTTTCTTTACAAAATGTCTTTCACATTTATATACGTTTTAGCAAGACTGATGCAGACATAGCTTGTAGCCTGATGAACAAAAAGTTTTACAGCACCACAAGGTCTGTGATTGGCTCAGCTATATTTGCAGAGCATTTCCTTTGAAACATCATACAAATCTGGACATCTCCACTTGAGATGGGCACAAACAAACCCGATATGGACCAAATCACTGAGCATTTGGAATATAACTTAAATATTGTATATATCTATATAATCTTTTTGACTGTCTTCTGTGGAGTGTAAGGATCATCACAGCGTTACAGTAGTTATTGAAAATAAACATAACAATGAAAACTACATTCGAAAAACATTTGTATTACCTGAAATCAATAAAAATATATATATACTTGATATAAAAAAATCAAGCCATACTTCTAGCAGTTTAACTCAAGCGGATGGCATCTCATTCCATCTCTTTTTGTTTACAGTCAGATTGTGCAGACATTCAATAGCACCATCAAGCAAAATACTAAACTTGGAGCAAAGCAACATAGCCCTATATGGGATTTTTTAGATTCATTCATTAATTTTGAAACCCGCTTATTCCCTTTCGTGGTTACAGGGGTCTGCCAGTGCCATCTCCAGCGCACATTGGGATAGAGCAGGTGGTACATCCTGGACAGGTTGCCAGTCCAATGCAGGACAAATGTGAGATTGATAAAAGCTAATTTAATTTACCTGGAGACAGGAAATATTCTATTTTTACTCTTTTTTTAATTACGTACACACACACACACGCACACGTGCGCACGAGCACAGACGCATGCTCACACGCATATATATTCTACTAATTTTACGAGTCCCAATTGCATTTGAGAAGTCTAAAATGACTGTTGATGTCCTCAGTGCATGTTATGGAAGTCTAGTTAAATATATCGCCAACTAAATAACTGATAAATCAATTTGATAATAGCATCTTCAAAATAATTTAAGGTCAATCACATATCGATTCACAAAACGGTTTAGTGGAAATATTCAATGCAGATTCAAGCATGGATTCCCTCGCCACAAAGCAGCACTCTTCATTGTTAATCTAAGTGAACCCTCCAGGAGACAGGGGTCACCAGTGTCAGTTTGTTTCATTCCACCATTGGCAGGCCACTGTGCGCCATCATAGATTGGGCTACAACTAAAGCTCATTTCCTTAAAACTGAACTACATTAATACACATTTCAGCACCTTCATGCTGCATGTCAGGCCTGATGGATTACCAGAGCTAGCTTATCAGATAACATGAGAAATGGAAAACGTTCACATTAGTGGTGTTTTCTTTGAGATTTACTATTTTTCACATACCCTGATATGCAATAATAAACATTTATGAAAGCTTTTCCCTTGGTAGGAAAGTAAATACCATATTGTGAACAAAACTTTGGTTTTTATTCATCGCACAAAACACATTGATTTAGTAATGGAATAATTTTTGTGGTAAACTAACTTTTAATGATGACTCTTTTTTGAGTTAGGACAACACACACCTCATGCTGACCCCACTGTAGCAATTTTAGGGCAATGTTTGGCTGCTGTACAAATCAGGTGGACGGTTAACCGCCGAACAAGACTGATTGGATGAGACAGGTGGCATCTGCAACAAATTTTCCCAGCTTGAAAATGCTCATGCAAAGGTAGCCTGGAAGCACAGACTCTGACAGAATGGGCTGTGTGTTTTGAACGGGATCCAATGAAACAGAAACTTTGTGTTCTGGCTCTAGGCTTACATCTATACTAAATATGATTTGCCCCACAGCTGAGCATAATCTAAGTATGTATAAAACCTCTTCGTTAAGGAGCCAAGTCACATTTTGGCTGATGTGTAAATCACAACAAAGTGCATTTAAAGGCGCTGAGAATGCACTAAAAGCTCTTTTATTAATAAAAAAGCTTTGCTATTAGGCACAACTCAAGCAATTAGATAATTATTGAAACTATGTATTTGAGCGCCTGCAGGTGTCGGACTTTAAATTACTGCACCTGATCTAACCAGACCATTAAAAGGTGCCAGAAAAGATCTAGTGTTGAATTCATGGACACAAGTTCAATGCCAGATTTTTTCCATGGAATTGCACGAGTCTAATGAAACTCTTTGAGAAACCCAGGTGGCTTTTCTCTGATTCCGTAGAACGCCTGAACGCTGATGGTGCTGACAAGAGGTCAGCTCAAAGTCATGGCTGTAGAACACCAAATCCAAACCATTTGATACAGGTGGCATTTTCAGGATTTGTTCTGTAAGCTTTAGATACAAATTGATTCTCTGCATTCACTTCTGTGAGCCATAACATTTTAATTTATTCAAGAGTGGTGTAATCATATCCAGTCCAAAATATTATTTTTTATTTGAAAATTTATGAAGCAAAACAGTTATTCGACCGCCATGCCCATTTAGGTTTCTGCACACAAAACTTTTCCTAATATTTAGCTTTGAAAGACACAAATTTAATGGAGTTATTATATTGTTTAGTATTATTCCTAACAGTGAAAGTAAATGCTTTTGAAAACTGAAAGGTATTAAATATAAAGAATAATTTGCACTTAAACATATTAAATTCATAAACTTCTCTTACCACTAGAAGTTCCAGAATTTTGTGGGCCTCTTTCAGCCTGGAGACAGGCTGAGTTTTGACTATTATTAGCATCCTTTCATGTGCAAATATGGTCGTTACCTGAAGAATCTTAATTTTGTAGGGGAAATTTGGTTAATTTTATCAGAAGCAATAATTAATCAGACTTCAAATAGTCCACAAAAATCAAAACCAAAGAGTTGTCCAACCTTGTCAGGGACAATGATGTGGATCTACACAACGTACAAATGAGTTGCAAGATGTGCAAGAAGGAGACAGAAGTTGGGGATGATGAGAACAGCTAGGACCCAGGGTCTTGTCAGTGATCTCAAAGAAGCTGATGCTTTACTCACCAAGAAAGCAAAACTACAAACTGAAGGGCCCCAAAAAAAAAATACATTGGCTGCAGAATCTTGGACAAAAAAATATCCTCGAGGGAACTTCCTTCCCTCAGTCAGAGTATTAAACATGGATCATTTTGTTGGTTATTCCAGCAGGATAGTGATCAGGAGTGGATTAAGTCGTCACAAGTTAAGGTTTCTCTGTCAGTTTTCAGACCATAATTCCATAAAACTGTGGGAATAAATAAATTAATAAACAATTACATAAATTCACAGCTTCCATCCAGAGGAGGGAACATCACGATATGTTCCGCTGGAGAGAACAAAACTGTCAGCTCAAACAAAGAAACTACCCTCCCATGTGGTGCGTTTTAATCCAAAAAAAGGAAAGAAAATCTATGAAGGGAGCTGAAGGTTTGAGTTGCCACTTGTCAAATCTCTGTGACTGTCAACGTAGATTTCTTTTTCTCTCATCGTACTGCTGTACCTTGAAAACTCATCAACTCATCCTCAACCCATGTGTTATGTTAGGAGTGATTTTATTTCCCTAAAATTTTATACCTCTTTGCCCAATAGTACATGGAGATATAGTAAATTGATATGTATTTAGTCGTTTATTATAGATAGATTTTCCTTTCTGGTTTTGTTCTAAGTTTAACTGGTGTAAAACAAAATTACTGCAAAATCTGTAGGCAATTTACACACACAATTGGTAACAAAAGAGAGGAAAACTGCACCGTATGACAGCATTTATTGGGGAGACCCCTGCCAATATGACAGCTAAAAATTGCAGTCCATAAATAGACTTCCTGAACTCCAGATAATTTCGTAATTGGTGGAAATGATGCATGTCACAGATGCAGGTTTTGCCCTATACATAAAGTTGTTAACATAAACAGAAATTGCTGATGAACTGACCTACATTTTCTTACATAGATGAGTTCACGAAGGCTTATTTACTTTGAAAAGACAAAACAGAACATAGTTAATTGAATCAGCACTGGTTCTAAAAGCAAACACTCAACAGGCGGCAAGCAGTGTCACACAGTTCAGAAAAATCTCAATTCAAATGTTTTTCAAATTATTTGAAATGTTTATGTATAATTATAGAAACATTCTACTTTTTTGACGTAAAAAAACAATTTACAATTTAAAGTCAAAGTTCATATTTAAAAAAAAAATTCAATTCATTTTACATACATGCATTACTGTACTACAATTTATGGTCTAGAAGTATATTCTGGATCATCTGGTTTTACTTTATGGGGACAGAGAACACAACACATAATGCAATGTTTTATAGGTATTAATATGGATTGTTTAATTGTATCGGGGGTATGTGATAAATCTGCTTTAATATGATAAAAATATAAGGTGATAAAAATCTACCTCTCAACTGATAAAATATTTTTTATTAACCATGTAACTTCCAGTTTTAGTTTAGTTTAGTTTAGTTTAGTTTAAAAACTTGCTCTTAAACCCTCATTATTCTATAAATTAAAGGCAGGTCAGGGGATTTTTTTGTTAAATGATTACATTTCAATTTGTCAAAACAAAAGAGCTTCTCAAACCAATCGTACCATTCCCTCCGCCCATATATCAATGACATGAATTCAGGCAAAGATCATAGTAGAAATGACGGCAGAATCTGTTGAGTCATCAACAAGTTAAAGCAATGTGTTTTACAACGTTAATACAGCTTGAATGTGCTTTGCTAGTTTTGTGTGTTAGGTAGCCATTTTAAATTTTAGTTTTAAATTAGTTTTTTAGTTAAAAATTAGTTTCACGTTGGGTTAAGGTAAGACAAAACATTTCTCTCAAAATACAGGAGTGAGTGCCAGAAGCTGTAAATGGAAGAATTGTGAACCAGTTCGTCAGTCCATCTTGAAAGAGGATAGTGTGACTTCTTGTCGAAAATGACTGTGCAGTCCAACTCGGTAGCAGGTGCAGGCAGGCAGCTGTTGTAGCTGCTGTTTCCACCTGGATATTTCTTGGGCATCATTCTGGTTGCACTCAGCCTCTAAACAACTGACTACGAGCTTCCAGGTCGGGTGCTCATCTGCTTGACTTTCCCATGAGTTGGGGCTGATGGAGCACTCCTTCATATCCTTCTTGCAGAAGTCTTTAAATCGCAGTTTCGGGCACCCTTTTGTCCTTTGGCCTTCGACTAGCTCGCCTATCTTTGGGAGTGTGCCCTGCATCCATTCTCTTGACACGTCCGAGCCATCTGAGACGTCTCTCACTGTAAACTGCATGCAAGCTGCTCATGTTGGCTCACTCCAGCACCTCGGTGTTGGGGACCCTGTCCTACATCTTGATCTGCAGTATGCGGCGCAGGCACCTCATGTGGAAGTTGTTGAATTTTTCTTTCGTGCCTTATGTAGGTGGTCCATGTCTTGCTACCCTTGAGTGCTGAGGCCTGGTAGATGTGCATTCTGGTCTTCTCAGTGAGACTTGAGTTGTTCCACACTTGCTGGTTCACTTTGGCCATGACTGTGGCTGCCTTGGCAATCCTGCTGATGATCTCAGAGTCAATGGAGATTAAGCTGGAGATGGTGGATCCTAGGTAGGTGAAGCTCTTCCAGGGTGTATCAGTCAATGCTTATGTTTGGAGGGGTCTCTGCGCCCGGAGCCATGACATTGGTCTTAATTACGCTGATGGTCAAAATCCTTGCAGGCATTGGAGAGGCAGTGATAAGTCTGTCTTTGGTGTGTGATGTCATCAGCGAAGAGTATCTCATGGATGAGTACCTGTGACTTGGCACAGGAGTGAGTGCCAGAGGTAAGAATAACAGATTGGGTACATGTTGATTCGCTAAAATTTTGTTGTGGGAGTCTCGTCTTTCCTGGCTATGTCTTCTGAAGTGTTTTTAAATATTGCAAATTCAAATGTTTGTACATATTTATGAACACTTTGGATTCATAGAATCTGATAAGTATCAATAAAAAGAAGTTGAGTTTGATTTACTAGAGCAAAATCTCCTTCCAACATCCCCCAAAAAGTATTACCAAATTCTGGCTGAGCTTTAAAGCAAGACATTAGCATAAACATAAAAGTTATAATGTAGTCAACCTCTTTCTACAGAGCACGGAACATTACATATTTTGGTGTATAATAATATAATGAAAGGAAGGTCAATTTGTGGTGAATTCCTGTTCAAAGCCTGATTGGAGGAAGGTGCTGGGTTTGCACGTGGTGTGGATTCACCTATACGCTCAATTAGCTGATCCTCATTCTCAGACCGAATACAGCACAATCTGCAATCAATTTCAGTCTTCAGTGATTGGCGTGTTGGTGAGGTAGCTGGAATTAGGCCCCAGTTTAAATGATTAATGTTTTTCTTAGGCCCTGTGTGTAAATGTGAGCATGTATTTTTGTGAATGCATCTGTGGAGCGAGACATCTGCTCTGAAATTGGGAATGTCTGCATTACACAAAGACACCCAGAAAGTCTTACTGAACTCTAATAAAGTCTCAGGAGAGACTCATTATTATCCGCACTGACCCCAAACCACCCTCCACCAGAGAGAATGAAAGCCAGGTTCACAAAAACAACCATGTGGATAAACAAAGACCGACAAACATGTTAAATCTCACCAGTGGGATCTGTAGCATGTCACTAAATGCTTGAAGCATATTTATTGATTTACAGTGGCTTCAGCAGTCATGTACTCGCTCAGTCAATGGAAGCAATGTTTTTGCTATTTGAGCTAAACTCTACATAAACACTTGCATTCTGTTGAATTTAAAGGAGAATCAATCCTAATTAGCGAAAACAAACATTAGTTGTAACCAAAGATGCATGATACCTTACCTGTTGGCAGATTTCCTGAGAGTCACAGGAAATGCTGGTGACATTTTGCTTCCATGAGTAAACTTTAATCTCATCAGCTGCTGCCTACAGGTTCAGCCGGATGGTTTCCTGGCGAGTGGAGGAATAAGGTAATGTCTCAATGGATAATGTTCAGATGACAGCACTGAGCAGTGAAATATTTACATTTGATTAGTTTTTCTTTGCAAGACTGGAAACCAGATCCAACAGTTTCTCTGGAGCTGTTTGTACACAAAGAACCAATTTATGTGCGTCAGATTTCCCAAATGTGCCATTATTCAAATGAAGTCACAGTCCTCCTTTGCTCATACATTATTAGCTTGAGGGCTTTGATGAAAAGAAGTCACCGGTCAAATCTCTGTTTACCACTTTTGACCCCTTTAGCGAGAGTTGCTAGAAAAAAG
The DNA here is from genome assembly GCA_007224835.1 of Danionella cerebrum. Taxonomy (NCBI): domain Eukaryota; kingdom Metazoa; phylum Chordata; class Actinopteri; order Cypriniformes; family Danionidae; genus Danionella; species Danionella cerebrum. The sequence goes on along the minus strand of SRMA01027076.1, from coordinate 407,171 downwards.
AAACCTGAGCATTTTTGATGACTATTTCTAGCAATAATATTCACAATGTACCAATCTTTTGACAACAGAATAACATCACATTCACTTTAAATCATTTCAAACTATGAAATGTCAAAGGATTTCGCCATTCCTGGCCTCCAAAGTCAGCATATCTCAATCCATTAGAGCACCATTAATCTGTGTTTTTCACCATTAATGCAGAATTTGAATCATAGATGTTTGATCTCATAGACCGAAATTAAATTCTCCAGGAATGAGGTCATTTCTACAGGCACATGAGTGCACATGAGGGTGCTAGCAACAAATTCAATTATTCTGTGAGTGCATGTAAAATGTGCTGAGGGCAATGTGCATCAAATGAAAAGTGTACAGCTTAAGAGATCTGTGAAGTTTATGAAATGCCAAGTGCTCACAACATCCAATCACCTTCAACCACTTACCTCATCTTACAATCACTACCTCCAAAATTACCAATAAAACCTGCAACTCCCAACAATTCCTGGTCCGTCATCAATGTCGTTCCGCTTTGTTCCACTTCCTGGACTCCCTCACTGGCTTTCATGATCGTCTGCTTCTACCATTGTCTACTTACCTGTGCTGCATTTATCCCTCTCAGATCAAGAAGGCTTCTTATAGTGTTTCTGCTTGCTCCCCGAGATGAGGCCACCTGTTGGCATTCTAGCCGGTGCCCTCCCTCACTGGTGCCTGGTGGTAAATGCAACACAGTGGATGCTCACCTACTGCATACCACTTACCTGAAAAACCTCCTGTTCCCACGAGTGACGGTTCACTAGTAATGTCCAGTTCACTAACTAATTGTTCAATTGAATCGGATCTTCTTGGTGAAACGGTCAAACCTTTTCAGCAAATCGAACTGAATCGTTTGAAATGCTTCACGTCTGCAGTAAATACTAATCCACAAATCACTTTTTTTTCTTTTTAATGTGCCTGACACTCTCTTTGATTTGAAATAATTACATTTTCTGAGTTACTCAAGCAGTGTTTGAACAGCAGTGAAAAAGAGCTGAAAATGCAGGACTCTTGCAGTTGCCAGAGCGGTTGTCGTTCTCGAGTCGCAGATCACCAGTACACCGAATCACAGAGAAACTGTTTCTTTCAATCGCAAACCGATTTATTTTGTTTTCTGTCCAATTTGAGAATCGATGAGCTGATACTGTGCGTATGCTTGACTCATGCGGCTGCAAGACATAAACAATCTCCTGTTATGAACATGGTTAACTGAGAACAAGGGGATCTGGTGAACCGTATTATAACAAATAAATCTTTATGGATTGTGCATGTGTATAATAAGATTATGTAAAACTTAATTGTCAGAAACTTATCAGTCCAAAATCACGTTTTGAAGTTATTAGCTACTGACTTGAATGTTGACTAATGACTGGAGTCCCGGGCCTGTGATCTGGTTTTTGAATCGGCTCATTTCTGGATATAGAACAGTTCTTTAGTACCCAGAGTAAATACTCTATCCTACTGGGATTTACCATCACTGCCCATTACCACCACTATTGCTGTTTATTACTGTATTAGTTAAATAAAAACATTTTATACACCGGCGGTGTTCTGCCTCGTATATACAGTCACTCTGAAACACGACATAAAGTAGTCACTGTATGACATCAGATAGTGCTAGTGCTAATGCTAAATGGGGTCACACTTGGGTCATGTGATACCAACTTGGCCTCTCTCTCTCTCATTTGCTCTCTATACAGAAGCACATGATCTCAAAGGGAGCCCTTTATGAGCCTAATAAACTTTTATACACATTTACAAACCCGAAACCCATTTTGCAAAATCCACAGAACAAATTACCCAAAACAATCAGCGAGCATCTCTGAACCACAGGACGCATAGGACATTGTTCAAGTGAGGTTCATTCGTCATGCCAACATTTTGTTGCTTACATCTAAAAGAGGCCTGCCATCAATTACAGACGGCTCCACAACATTGACTTTAAGAGCTCGTATCACTGCTCCTGACTGTATTTCATATTGCAAATTGCTGCCATGATATTTAATGAATAAGACTTGGACTAGGCCAACAGTTAGGCACATTTTATGAACATCATTATGAACAAACCTGAAATTCATCCCAGTTTCTGATCTTGTTTTACTGAGCCGGCTGTGTTTCAGCCCCTGCAGACAGAATGCCCACTCCCTTAATCCGTCCCACAAATAAAACCCAATCACAAACACACACAGCTATAAATAGCACAATGTTTGGGTAATTTAAAGAGTTTGCTTAATGCACATTCAGTTCACATCAATATTTTGTAAGACAGCCTTGGATTTAACTTGCAGACTGTAAAGAAAAAATGCCTAATGCCATTCACTGTGTGTTTCTTAGATTCTAATATTCCGCTTAATAAACCTCCTACAATGAGTCAGCATTACTTTCAAGACATTTTTATTGTGAAGATGTTTTAGATTTTATCATTTGTGAAGCACTTTGGTTAGCTGAGACGCTGCAGATAAAGTGCTAAGAGAAGAAAGTTTTGGATGTTTGGTGGGGTTGGGTTGAACTGGATTGGTTTGGTTGGTTGGTTTGGGTTGGGTTGAACTGGGTCGTTTGGTTGGTTGGTTGGCTTGCCTTGGCTTGGGTTGGGTTGGTGTGGTTGGTTGGTTGGCTTGGCTTGGCTTGGCTTGGGTTGGTGTGGTTGGTTGGTTCGGGTTGGATTGGGTTAAGTTGAGTTGGGTTGGGTTGGGGTGGTTGGTTTGCTTTGGTTGTTGGTTAGTAAAAACACAAAAATTGTGACTCACCAACAATGAAATTAATTCTTCATTGCACATGTTTTCCATATAAATGTTAATTAGCCACAGTCACCATGGCTTGAACCTTATTTTGTATAAACAACTTACTTTCTCTTTGTTCAGTGAATCAAGCTTTGTAGAGCTTAAAATAACAATCATGCATGAGGCACAACCATAATCTAAAAATGAATTGGCTCTGATTTAACTGTTAACGTTGTTCCCCTGTGCTCCAGAAGAACACAATCCTACAGGAGATGGACGATGTTGATATTATGATAACTTGGCTGTTAATTATATGACCTCACGGTTCACAAATTAGGATGGGTTTCACAGACCAGGCCCTCCATTTTTCTGTTATCATAGTCTTATATTGCACTGAAACAGAAGAGGCTCTTATCAAGAATATATGACCAAACTGGGACACTACCTCTCAGGTCAAAGGAGCTATGTTTGTAGCACAAGAGTGCATGTGTGTGCGCATGTGTTTCAATTCAGGTCCGTCGGTCAGTTTAATGCATCTGGATGTAATCTTGCCCTTTGCTATACACTTACTTTCACAGGTTCGAGTCAAACCTGTGTTTCACCTCATAAAACGTTACGGTGTTTCAAACAACTCACCTCATAAAACGCTTCAGGGTCTCCCAAGGACACCTATCTTACCCAGGGCTCGTTTTTCAACCTCCAGATCTATGCCCATCTCGGCTTTCTCAGATCAAGACCTGGGAATCAGAAGGAGAAAAAAAAGAATAGCCATCAATCAGTGGCTTTTGGAAATCAGGAAATAGGCAAGTCTGTTCTTTGCGGGAGAAACCCAAACCACATGTGGCAGCAACAGCAGCAGCGGGAGCAAAGCAACAGGATTAATACTGCTGGTGAAAATAAGATCAGGTCACTCAAAGCTTCAGCTTCAATGAGAACCCTATTGAACTCATATTCGCTCCATCCTCACCCCAAACCCACACACACACGAACAAATCTAAATTAAATCAACCTCACGGGCATTCTCACACCGTGACTAACCAACAAGATGATCAGTCATCATCTCCTACGCAAACACTCGCACTTCATGTTTGGAGTGACCTCCTGATCCAGTTGTCTTTCTCTGTAGTATTTATTAGGTGCTTGTGCTTGAATGTGTGTGTAGACTTGATAAAAGCATCTGGATTCATATTGGGGTTAAGACCCGCAGGAGACAAGTGGGTGTTTTCAGCTGGACTGTTCTGAATTGTTCTTTTAGCGGCTGCGCAGCAATGTTGTGGCTCCCCGCCCCAGCATGCTTTGGCCAGCCAAACTACTGTCTTGTGACATGTGTAGCATATTTTGTGAGCTTACGTAAACCATGGGAGAGATACTTCTTGGAAACAACATGCAACTTACTGTGGGTGAAAAATTATTTAAGAAAGAGCTAAGAATGTAAGCAATCCAGATTTGATCGGCCAATCTCCAGGGAATGCAGTCATTTGGACGACCAGTTCAGCTTCCAACACGCTTAGCATTCTGTTAAAACAAACACAGCACTGCGAGCTTAGCGTGACGAAAGCCACCGGACCGATCCAGGCATCTGAAATCAGCACACAGCCTCCATCTGCAGCAAGGAATCTTTTTATATGTCTTTGTTTTATATGAATTTGTGTTTGTTTAGTGAATTAGACAGGGGCACAGTTAGCTTGGGCAGCTTCGTTCTCATTCCCGTAGTCTCTTTCTCATGTGAAATGCAGTCATTAAAAATGTGCATCTCTGGATATCTGATCAACACAAACTGAATGCAACACGTGTCTCAAATTTGTCTCCCGTGAGCACTTAAAAGGAGACGCTCTCTGATTTTCTGATTAAGTGCTTCACTCAATACATCTGTCTGCTAATAAAATACAATTTATATTGCTCTAGAACATTTGTTTTATACAATATGGGATATATCATTTTAAGTTAATATGTTAAAAATCAGAACATTTACTTTTGTGACCTCTAACATCTGTGAGGTAGCGTATAATAATTTCTGAATTTGCGTTTTGATATCGAAATTTAATATGAGCCAAGATGTGTATTAATCGCCCAGCTGCAGGCACTGATTTCTATCTCTCTGTTGTCCATTGGCAATTTCCAAAAGCACACCACATTCACCCCTTTGCCACACAGGGGTCTCTGGGCTTTTGTTTGGGGGTGGTCTTGGTACACATTCCATGCTCCCTAAACACATCTCGCATCACCAGGCTAATTAACAAGATGTTGAATTTGTGAAATAGATCTTTTCTAAAGTTTAAAACTAAACAAAAATATTACAAGGCTGTCATAAAATAGATTGAAACAATAGTTTTAAAAAAATCAACTCTGCCAACACTACACCAAACCACCCGAAAATGAATCCCCTGAAAGTGAATTAAATTTTTCTAGCTCAACTGTAAAATATTCATCAGTTATTGTTAACATTTAGGTATTTATTTATTTTATATTTATTCATTTACATATTCAGTTTTTTTTCTCTTCTATATTATTATCATTATTATTATTTTTCTTCTTTTCCTCTTCCGTTCTTTCTTTTTTACTCATTTACCTTCACCCTTCCCCAATCCTTTATCCACCCCCCCTTTCAGTTCAACACTGTCTTGTTCTGACACAACTATTATAAACTGACTTGCGGGAACCACAACTAATAAATATTTACATACATTCAATGTTCCAATCCAGAGGAGAAAACACCACACCAGGTTATAAAAAAAGGTGCCATTTTATGTAAACTCAACATTTCTGACATGCCTGACATCTTTTAGTGTCGTTCCCCTCATCAAAAACATTCCTCGAATTTTATTCACATGTTTTATCCATGTTTTGTGCAATCCTGTATTCTTTTTTTTATGAATTGAAAACAGCATGATGTTCCTACACCACCCATAGTTCCTAGCACCGCCCACTGACAAATCATATTAATGGTAATTGGTAATTCATCTCTATGCAGAGCAGACGTACAGCCATTTTCTATCTATAAAAATTAAATATGCATTGACACAGTTTTTTTTAAATGCAGCTCGGTGCCGAATTCTGACTGACAGGTGAAGGTTGGTCAGCGGGGGGTGTGGCAATGAATTACTGTTTGTTGGAGGTAAACGGTACGTTTTGCAGAGGCCTGAAAAATATGAGGTGATCCAAAGATGTTTTCTATGATGAATATTGCATTTGGAAAAATTCTAACGGTATAGTGCTAATATGGAGCTCAAATGTCATTATAAATGCTTTAAAAAGGGTTTAATATTGCAAATGAATAAATTCATCTATTCATTCATTTTTACTCTTAAAGGGCCTTCAGAGATTAATCGGGGTACCTGGAGGAAACCTATCCAGGTTCTGCAAGAACATGCAAAGGCCTCAAACTAGAGACCTTCTAACTCATAGACTACAGTGCTACCCACTGCGCCACCATGCTGCCTCACTTAGTAGATTTTTTTTTTTTTTTCAAAAGTTAGACGCAAAAGAAGATCCTCCGATAGGTAATCAGCAGGTGTTAATTCAGCAGGTGAGTTTTTAGTATGTGCAAACACCACCAGGCAGGGACCAAGCGAGCACAACGGCTAACAGCTTGGGAATCCACCCGACAGTGGAGATCGCTATCCAGATGAAAGACATCAGGTAGCTCTCAACAGGATCCGAATATTGAACAACACACAGGTTAATAGAAGTAGGCAAAGAATGCTATTGAGGGAGGCCAGGAAACTAGCGCACAGGGGAAGGACATTGATGATGGACAGCAGACTTCTGGGAGTTGGAGTCTTTATGCAGGCTAATGTGGTAAATAGTGGTTGGTTAGTTGAGTCGAGGGTGAGAGAGGGATTGCAGACTCTGACACATCAGGCTGCAAGATTGCTGGCTTCCATGTGACATTTAGAAACTAGTTAAGATTGGTAGTTTCTCTTGTTACCTATAAAACAGAAATCACAGAAGCAAACAAATCTCCACCAAAATCTCCACCATGCCAAAATGAGCTACCCAAACACATCAGAGACAAAATTGTACACCAGTTTGGTGAGAACAGGTGGTGAGATTTTTCTCTCATTCTGGTGTTGCATCAGTTTTTTTGGTCCCTCAAAATTTAAATAAACCTACCAATAAATTTAAGGACTGCTCAGTCTGCAAACATTCAAAACCAGCTGCATCACTTAACATCCTGAATAGATAAAGTTTATCTGAATACCACAACCTATATAAAAAATAGGCATATTATGGATGCTTGGTTTACAACACTTAGATTTTTTTTAAGTTCAATGTCAGACAAATTCTGCGTAAACTCTGAGCATCTGGCTGAAACTGAATACCTATGAGATAATGTTATCCCCTCTTTCCCTGCAAACTATTTATTTACTCATTTCAACTCTTGTCCTTGCAATTTAGCTAATCAAATTTGCTTTTCATAGTCCCCAAGGCTCTTAAGTCCCAGATTAGAACTCATAGCTTTGCAGTCTCCAAGGTTTAAAATGTGCCAGGAAGAAAGAAGCTGAACTTGTTTGAGCAGAACCTATGTAATTGTGTTTGGAACTTTCCAATGAAAACACTGAATTGTGCTTCAAGCTTCCATCTCTTATCCAGAGAGCACTGCATTTCCCAGCATTCCTCAGAGGGGTGTTCATCCTGAATCACAGCCCAGTCACATTAGTGGGTGAAAACAGCCCTCTAGAGAAATTTTAAAAACTGATTACCAAATCATGGCCTTTACATTTGATTTTAAAGCAATATATGCACATATGGTTTGAATTAAGAGGCTAGGGTGGTCCGACAAATCTATTTTTATTCTAATTTACTGTAAGAAATTGCAATAAAAGTTTGGAGGAGTGTAATTTTCAGATGGAATTGCAGACATTGAAAAAGTTCATAATAAAATAATGAGGTAAGATAACAATTGTAGCTTTCGACAACTGGAAATCTCACAAAAATAGAAAATTTTTGGAAGATGCTGGACGTTGACACAACAGCTGCTCTTTGAATTAGTTTCGAGTCCACACGGGCATCAAACAGAGTGCAGGAGAAAGTCTCTGGTGGTCTGACATCAAAGTATTGATGTAATAAACACTTCATTGCGCACAACTGCAGATGGCAGGCTACTCTGTGAAATCAGCTGTTATTTGGAAGCTCTGATGAAGGCAACACCTTTAAATTTAGTGATCTTATTTCTTATGAAAAGCGTATACTTTGAAGGAATGCTTATGTTGTAATAAAATAACAGAGCATGAATAAGACCAATGACATCATGATATTAAATATGTTTGATCACAAAATCCATTCAGTAATCTTCCCTACACTTACTTAATAAAATGGATAATTGGAAATGAACTATGATTAAGTGTATAACATGGCTCTAAGCTTGAGTATGAAATGTGAACACAACCATACCTGTAGTATTGCAAGACCCACTCTGATATGGGGGTAGGGGGATCCTAATTCCTTATTGACCTAATTATTCCATGAGAACTTTACTATTGCATGAAAACATAAATCATATGGTTTACAGGGTAGGTACAAAGCTTTAAAAGTTGCACAGAAGCTTTCTAAGTAATTTTTGTGTTCTGTTGACTCTCCGTCTATGCTCTCTTAATTCAAATGGCCTCTATGCAATTGTTTTCTTTCAGTGAGATTTTGTCACAGGTTTTAGACAGTGAAAGTGACATAGCGGAGAATGTGAATGAGAGAGAGGATAATCTTGACAAGGACCCTCAACCGCCAGCAGACACATTACTTTCCAAAATGGACAAGTATTATGGTCCCACTCCCCACTTGAATGATAGGGTAGACTTAGTGCTGCTAATGTTGTCAAAATGGTTCCAGGGCCCACCAGATATGCTGTCAGTTATGTTTGAGATGTAAAATAACCATTTCAGGTTTTCATTAGACCGTCAATTGAAAATGATATACTTGAAATGACAAACTTAGAGGGGAGAAGGGTCCATGGAGACACCTGGAAAAACTTGATTGTGACTGATTTGCAGCTTACATTGGTTTACTCATTTTGGCAAATGTTTACCAATGGTTTTAAATAGTTATTTTTTCTTGGTAGTAGTCTTTGTGACAAGAATTTTCAAAATTTCCTGTCATAAATTATGAAAATACACATTTTGTTTATATGCAACATGTATATACTTTCCAATTTTAGGTGAAACAGTGAGTTTTCATGCTGACTTGTACATTTTTCTATAGTAAAGCAGTAGTTAATCGGCGTGTATAAAGGGCTGGGAGTGTGTGCGATGAGTGAAAGGTTTGTATTTCAGAGTGCAAAAAAAGTATGTTGTCAAGGTTTTAAATTGTGGATAAAAAGAGATTTTAGGGAAACTTACTCACAAAACACTGGCAAATCTGTACCCAGAAAAAAACGGCTCCCTTGAACAATGTAGGATTCCAGTTGATATTTGCAAGCTGAAGATTGCAAAAGTTAATAATCTCTAGAGATCCTGGAAATAATTCAGTACATGATTGTGTGGAGGTAAACAAAGCTTGGAGAACTGGATTGTTGGTATTAGCAGATCAGTATTCTTCAAGGATGGATTGTAGGAGACAGGGAAGACACCCGAGACAGATACTGCAAATGGTAGAATACCTAAGGAGTAAGTGAAAGTGGTGAGAATTTATTGGGGGAAGGTGATGACAAAATGAACTGAGCTATCAAAGAAAATACTGTAGAAACCTGACCTTGATTTCCTACTTTCCACCCTAGCTCAAACAAACAGACAGGGTCTTTAATGACTAATCAGCACAGATTAGAGTCATGCAAAGAAGCGGGTTTACAAAAATAAGCCCTGGATGAACCATTTGAGTCTGTTCAAATAAATGCACATAACTAGGCTAAAGCAATGCGTCTAACCTTGGATTTTGCTGGAGACTCCCAAAACCAAAGTGTGATTGTTTCATAAACATAATAGGAGCTCATTAACACCAATTATTGTAATGATCCATGCTGAAAACATACAAAATACTTTCTGCAAGTCTGCTGTTGGGGCTAAAATTGGAACAAGCATCAATGGATGCCTTAGCATTATCCATCTTTTGTAAAGTAGAAACAGAGTTTTAAGGTCAATAATGAAACCCATCTTTCACATGAAGCAAAGCTTATCCTCAGTCAAACAACAGCAAGCTCTGGTTGTGCAATTCTGACATGGAGCAGATCAACTGTACAGACTATGCCAACAGTTATTTCTAAACTGAAAATTAGCTTGAATCCATGTTTGTTGTGTTACAGAGCTTTTGCTGATGTCATCCTGCTCTGTGATTGGCATTCAGAAAGGTTCTGATATGGAAGCCATTAAGCTGCTGGCGGCTTTTGTGCTCAGTGGACTCCTGTAAATTTCAGTGTTTCATTGCTCTTTTTTCATCTGCTTCTCAAGGATAGAAACATAATTTTTGGAAAATTATATTTTGGCAGATTAGAACCGAGAAGAAGTAAGATTCCAATGGGACTCTTTTCATTTCAAACTACCTTTTTATGCACACAATGCTGACTTTTAGGCAATAATTCTCATTATATTTGGGTCACACACATTCTTTTAGAGTTGGTAAAACAGTGTAAGCTTCATCATCTGCGAGTGCTTACTTTTAAAAACATTTCCCTGGCTCTAACAGTAACCAGTCTCATCAGGGACCAAAAAATAATAAATCAGGATAATTCACTGTCAGGAGTTGTAACAATTAAGTCATGGGCTATAAAGTGACAAGTGGACGATATACAGATGCAGTCCCCACATGCGGCCTTCAGAGGGGATGAAACCCACCCTCAGATCTTTTTAAAGAACCTGCTGAAGGCCCTAACACTAGAATATTCAATACTCAATACATCTCAGCATTGAAAGTTTGATTCATAACTCCATTTGCCTCCTTCCAAACTCAGAGAAACATTTGATGGCTGTCCATTTGTAAAGAACTCCCTTTAGTTTCTCTGGGTTCCAATGCTAAGCCTGAGCCCTTAAATAAAAGAGAGATTTATAGCCTCGCGCCTTGCTGCGAGGACAGCGCAGCGAGCACTTTCTTCTCTGTGTTTCCCTCCAAGTGGTAATAGTTTTCCTCTATTCTGAAGACCAGTTCAAAGACCAAAGCGCTCAATCTGGACAAAGCATTACAGTAGTATGGCTCTCATTGATGGATGCATTGGACGAGCATTATTTGTAAAGCATCAGCGTTGCTCATGGATCTGTAGAAAGATGAAAAGTCACGCTCGGGTGCCAGCATGCTGGATCGACCAATCAAAACAAACACATTGTCCAAATAAAATAACTAACCATGAGTTGTTCCTACTCAGGATGCTTTGTGATATTTATAGGCAATTTTAATGATGAACTGCTTTTAATTGGATAGACACATGTAGCTGCATGGAAATAATACACAGAGCTTTAAATGTAAAGCAGGTTAGCAGAGCTGTGGGAACGTGTGTTTATGTAGGGCTTCTTTAAAGAAAAGTGGCATGTTTATGAACAAGTTTCATGCGTATTTACATATGCCAAGACCCTCGTGGAGTTTGGAGCGTTCCTGTTGTGCTGTGGTCTGTCTGATCTATGATTTACATTAAAGTCAATCACTCACTCTGAAGGGCTTCTGCCTGCAGCTCCCTGCTGATGTTCAACAGTGGCAGTATTACATTCTTTATGATGGAGGCCCCTCTTTTTCTGTCTTCTGTCTCTCCCTTGCTCCTCCAGCCAGCCTCCTCTTCGTCCTTGTAAGATGGAGGGATGGAAACGATTATAGAGCAGAGGAGAAAAAAAGACTGGCAGATGGGGATTCCAGCGATCTCTTTGGAATAGATAAATAGATTTTGAAATCATTCACAAATGATGTGCAAAATGTGCTCGCCATCTGCTCCTACCAGTGCTGAGAAAACCCTGCCCTCCCATGCAGCACACATTTTCTCCCCCATGCTCATGCTTTCATTCTTGTTTTTTTATCCTTCCCTTCTTCAGAGTTGTGATTTTATAGCCATCGTGGCTGTGTCGCAGGTGTCACTTCCTGGAATTCAACTCACAGAAAAAGAGCTGGATTTCAGACTAGTAGCTTGGAAACTAACTTTTATGTAAGGAGAGAGAGAGAGAGAGAGAGAGAGAGAGAGAGAGAGAGAGAGAGAGAGAGAGATTGGATGAACACCATGAAATGAGAGCCCTCATTGTGTGGGTGTACCTAAATTCCCAGGAAGAGAAGCAAATGGAACACCTGATGGTTGCCCAATCACTGTGGAATTGAATGAATGTAGGAATAGCTTGAATAAATTAAATTCTACTCAACAGACTGCTTTAATACTTTATTCAAGACTGTTCTCCAATGAAATAAATGCAATTCATTTCAATTTACATTACTGACAGATATACATATACAGTGGTACCCCGAGATACGAAAGTAATCCATTCCAGGATGATGTTCGGATCTCGAACATTTCGTATCTCAAAGCAAGTTTTACATGTAAAACGCTTAATCCGTGCAACGGCTCCCAGAAACAACAGTATAAGTAGATGAAAAAAATGGAAAACCAGAGACAAATCAAGTAACTTTTCTTCAATCCTTAAATCTACACATCGTTAATGTAATAAATGATAATGAAACAGAATAAAACACATGCAAAATACGTAATATGTTGACAAATGTGAAACCTTACCTTGCGAGTGAAGCGATATGTCGGAGTGGGTGGAATGGGCAGCAGAAAACATCATGGCACCACGTATGAATGTTTCTCAAGATATTTCACGAATTACTAACACAAACACGGTTTCAAGCACAAGCAGAGACAGATGGAGAGAGAGCTTCTAAAAAGCATCACAGGGTTTTTTTTAGCTTTCGCTACAGAACAGGAGTTTTCACGTTATTTTTTTTTGACACCTTGACTCTAACATTTGTTGTAGCACATTATTAGTAATCTATACATAATGTTTCGCTGTGTTGTGAAATGCATCGGACCCTTTTTGCACTGGGAGATAGGAGCGCAAGAACCTGGAAGCGAAGCGTGACGTCATGACATCAAGTGGAAAATACAGCAGAACAGCTTGTAAATGTTCGTATCTCGAATATTTTTTCGCATCTCGAAGCAAAAAATTTCCCGCGAGACCTTTCGTATCTCGAACATTTCGTAACTCCAAGCATTCGTATTTCAGGGTACCACTGTTTAAAGGAATTAATACAAGTGAAGTATCCTACATTTTACACAACACACACAATAGGTGTGCATGACCTTTCTAAGAATACATAAAAAATATGCCAGCAAAACACAAAACTAACCATTCTCAGCAGAATTCATATACGTTCTCCTTTCAATCCTGCATTATTCTTTATTTTGAGGATTTATCTGGTTCTCATGGAGATTTGGAACAACAGAACTGTGAATTCCGAGCCGCAAACAAATGGGGTTCACTTTATAACTGGAAAGCACCCAATTATGATTCATTTTCTGAGGTCAGAACTGTCGACTGGACAGAACACCAACTATACAATTCCATCAGTAAATCAAATGTAATAAACATTTTTATATAGTAGTGTATGCTTCTCCTAGAGAACAGAGAAAGATGCCAGAAATGTATTTTAATATTTTTTTAAATGCTTAAAAAGTGGCATGGTGGTGCGGTGTGTAGCACTGTGGCCTTTCAGTTAGAATGATGTCGGTATGAGGCTCGCCGGTGACCTTCCTGTAAGGAGTTTGCATGTTCTCCCTGTGCTTGCATGAGTTTCCTCCGGGTACTCCGGTTTCCCCCACAATCCCAAAAACATGTGCTTAGGTTAATTGAATAATCTAAATTTCCCTTAGATGTGAATGTGTGAGTGAATGTTGCCCTGCGATGGACTGGCGACCTGTCCAGGGTGTACCCCCGCCTCTCGCCCAATGTGTGCTGGAGATAGACACCAGCAGACCCCCGTGATCCCAAAGAGAGAATAAGCAGGTTGGATATTGAATGAATGAATGAAATGCTTAAGAAATGCCACTGTAACAAAATAAAATGTGAATTATTTATGTGCCTACCGGAGTCACATAAAAGTAGAGAATTGAGTTTATTGAGAATTGCCTACTAGTTTTTAGAGACTTAATATAATATATTTCACTATATTTTAATTTTGATAGGTTAGTAAGAATAAAAAAAAATACATAAAATAATGAATAAATAATCGTATCATCATTAACTCCATCTTACCCTCATCCAAATAACGTATTAAAACTGAACTGTCTGAACACACGCTTTTTTCTCTACAATTCAACAAACTTTCCCATAGAAGGTGAGAGGAAAGGGAAGTTGGCATCACCTCAGCAAAAAGAGAGAGAGAGAGGAAAAGAAGAAGAAAAGAAAAACAAAAGTAGTCAGGATCTGATTAGTAACACTTACATGGCTAAATGAATCCCAGTAACATATCTGCCTCAAGCACACATGCTTTCCATAACCTGCAGAAACGTCCTGAGAAAGAAACAGACGGGAAGATAAAAATAAGTTGTTATCTTTTACTAAAAATAACACCAGCCTGCGGATATGTGAGATTATCCATCCTAATTTGTTCTTTTGAACAGATGCTATTTATTTAATAATGCACAGCACTGTCTTCTTAACTTTTTGGACCACCAAATAAAAAAACATTTCCTTTTTCAGAGTTATTTTAGTGAAAGCTGTGACTTCATATAGAAATAAAACATGATGTAATTGCTCAAACCATGTCTTAGCAAAACCACAATCTAGCAAGGGCCTTTTCTAACACCAACATCACCTTGAAATGAAAACAGGACACATCTGCCACATCTCCACATGTCTGTGTGGAAGCAAGATGGAAACAAGACATTTTACCCATGCACACACATACAGATGCAGAACTCTGGTGCTTGTGTGATTGACATTTTTAACCCTAACAATAACAGATGACTGTAACTTGAAAAATGGCAATTAGAAGAAAATGTAGAACAGATGACGAGGAAAGAAAGTGAGAGGGAAAGTGAAATGCACACATCCAGTGGGAGAAGAGGAGAATTCCTCCTTTGAATACAGGCTCTGAGATGTGTGTGAAGGACATGCTGATTATCCTGAGCTATTGTTCCAGAAAACAATTCAATCATGTTGTCAAGGCCTGGAGGTACGGAGAAAAATGCAGTCAACAGTTTGAGCATATTTCAATTGTGGCAGCACTGGCTCAAAAAGAATATGTGCCTTTGGCGACATTTTTTAAAAGATGACCTCATGCAGTTTCTTGCATGTTTGCAAACATGTTCAAAGTGGATTGCTCAGTGATTGGCAGTCCGTTCTGTAAAAAACGTGACTTTGGCCAAATGTCTTGATGTCGGTTCCTGCACGTACTGCAGGTGGTCCAAATGGGATTATTACTGGTGCTTGACGACACTTGAAAATAAGCAAAGATTATTGAGAATAAAGTTCTAGAATGTCATCAAATACATTACGCTTCTGAGACTGGAGAGTAGCAACTAATTACATTTTTTTGCATATCAATTCTGTATGGTACAGAAATACTGAAACACAGACACGTGCTGCAAATAGCACAAACCACAATGTAAATGTTTCAAGAAGTCAAGATAATTATGGATTTGTCGCTCATTCCTTCTGCGGCAACAGGTTAGTGCAGTGCAGTACAACCAAGTCTTGCATTTTGATTTGGACCCAGGTTATTAATTATTCTAGGGAAAAAACTCTGGCCTCTGTTCAAGGGCACGTTTTCAGGATTGGTTAATTAATGGCATTTATGTAATGAGTTTCGGGAGGAGCTTATCATGACTTATCATAGGTGTCTCCACTGCAGCTTATTACCACACCCGTGTGTATCCAGAGCTTTAAGGCCGATCTGAATTGAGATTTGTACAAACTTTCGGATGGCTTCTATGCAGGGTGCTCTTCTCTTTAACGAGGAAATATTGATGCAATGACACTCCCTGCCTTTACAACAGATGCACTCCGCGCCACACAGGGAAACTCCAAAGAAGAAGACGATGAAATAGATGAAATTGAAGAATACATCGAAAAAATTATGAATGTCTAGTGGTGAAAAAGTGTGGAGAAAAGGGAGGTGGCATGCGATTTCTTTGTTTCCTGGTTGAAGTCGCTATTAAAATGTGGGATGACCAAGTGGCTCTTTTACGTCCTACTCACGTCAACAAAAGAGCCAGCTTTCATTGGTCGCTCTTGTTGCGAAAAACAAATCCGATATGGCAGCAAAAAACTCCCATTGGTTTTCGATCAAGGCACCGTTGTTGGCCAAAACTTCAGACCGAAAATTTGTAGCGGTGTGTAGAGGCCTTAAGATTGAGACACAGATGCTGTAACGCGGGATTTTGTCGACTTTTTTACATTTTGGAACCAAAGTATAAGATTCCAAGTCACTCTCATGTCACTGATTGGGTTTTATACGAATACATAATACAGTCGCCTTTAATTATTCGCATTGTGTTACTACTTGGAAAACTGCCACATCCCAAAAAACAGGTATCGGAATCTATATTGGCGAGTACCAAAAAAAAAGAAATATTGGTACTTGTACTAAGACTTAAAAAAATGGTATCCCTTAGTAACTGGCACGAGGGACACAGTGAATCCTCATGGTGACGGACAGTTTTGTTTATAGTATTTTCACCTTTCAGCCCTGCACCTTTCAGCTTCTTTATTTTGAGGATTTATCTAGTTCACAGACACGTGCTGCAAATAGCACAAACCACAATGTAAATGTTTCAAGAAGTCAAGATAGTTATGGATTTGTTGCTCATTCCTTCTGCGGCAACAGGTTAGTGCAGTGCAGTGCAACCAAGTCTTGCATTTTGATTTGGACCCAGGTTATTAATTATTCTAGGGTACAGTTAGATGTGAAAAAACTCTAACCTCTGTTCAAGGGCACATTTTCAGGATTGGTTAATTAATGTGTTATGACTTGGAAAACTGCCACATCCCAAAAAAACAGGTATTGCAATCTATATCGGCGAGTACCCAAAAAAAGAAATATTGGTACTTGTACTGAGTCTTAAAAAATGGTATCCCTTAGTAACTGGCACGAGGGACACAGCGAATCCTCATGCTGACTGACAGTTTTGTTTATAGCATGTTCTCCTTTCAGCCCTGCATTATTCTTTATTTTGAGGATTTATCTAGTTCCACATGTTAAGCAGTGTTTAACAGCACAAAACAACAGCTGTCTTGGATTTTGGTCTTAAGCTTTTTACATATTATAAGCTGAAGGCAAATGAGGTAATGAGTGCAAATGAAGAAGTTGTTAAGGTTCTAATTTTTTCCTGTGCACATTGTAAGCGGAAATCTGCACTGAATCTTATGTATACCACTTTAGAGTAGAAAAACTGTCAAAGGCACGTTTTTCTAACAAGGTTCAATGGGTTTTACCAAGGCAAACCCTGTGTGTGGTCACCAAGCTTAAACAATGACAACCAAGGCCACCTAAACCAAATAAACCAAAATCAAAGTGTTAACAATCGCTGCTGTCGGTTCCGGCACCTGATGATGCCTGGAGTTTGAGTTTCAGGGATGAGAGATGTATTCTGAACACGTCTAAATACTGTTCACTGTTTACGACCACACAGTGTATGGTTTACTCTTTTGAGCTGCAGAGGCGCTCACACCTGCGGCCTTCAGCGCTTACAGCATCATAGACTCCAGAGAGTGCTAATTCACTTCAGATGTGCCATGGACACATTCTGCATTAACCGGATGGCATACATTCCCAAAAAGCTGACTGTTGCACCTTGTTACTGCTTTAAAAAGAAACACGTCTTCTTATTTCCTGCTTAAAATAAAACATTTACTGCTGTTCTTGGATCTACGGTGAAACAGAGCACCGAAAATACTTTTCCAGTGAGGTCTGTCCAAAGCCTGTTGACATACCGGATGAAACTGTGGATGAAATGGGCACAGAGTGTTGTGTGAATGTCTAGAGGGGGAGTGTTTGGAATCAATCCGTGTATACAGAACCCTACAACTAACACGTTTGTATGTTTGTGTAGCCTACAGCAAACTGCAAACCTAATTTTGTGAGTTTTTGTTTGACCGTATGTGTAGCTCTTTTAACACTACAATGCTGATTGGTTCCGAAAGTAGCCAACAGAATCAGTTCAGCCAAAAGCTTCCATTTGGAGCCTCGATCCATCCATCTCTTCGCTCTGTTTTCAATAATATGTAAATAGAATCCCTCAAAAGCTGCTACTTGGCCATGTGAAATAAAGAAAAAAGTACTTCTTTATTGTGATCAAAGTTGCAAGCTAACTGATCTGACCTCCAGGTACATTTTTCACTACTTTGTGTTTGGCAAAAGCCCAGCCATCTTTCCATGGTAGTGCACTTTGCTCTTGTTTGAGAAGGCCAGTGGAATTGGCACAAGGGGAATGAATGTTTCCATCTGAGGGAAAGTAGACAAGTCACATTTCCCAATCTCCTTAGAAAGGAGAGATATAGCATTTAATTTATGACCTCATTATCTGTATGTTGTAGCACAAGGAACAGAACAGTAATAATATTCCATTAAACTGAATGGTTCGGAATAACGAATGAAACGCATGCTTTCTCACCACACGCATAGTCTGTGAAGTGGAATCTGGAACCTTTTCCCAAGCAACAAACAAGAGAAAAGCTGTTTCTCATAAAAAAGAGAGATTTCACTCAAGAAAAACACAGAGGAATTGTCAGCAGCACTCCCAAACTAGGATCTATAGTGGTAACGTGCCCTGGGTGGTGAGTGTCACCAAACACCAAGCTAGATTATTTAATTTAAATTTGCAGTCAAAAGGGATAGTAGGGTTCCACTTGAATATGGAAGAAAAAATATCTATTTAAATGTAAAGTCTAAGAAGGGTTTGAACACAAAATCTCACCCTAAGATAATAGGTTTTGAGTTTAGGCGACCAATTCAAAAGTCAAGTTGTGATAACGACCGTTCTTTAGTTCAGTTAGTTTATACTATATCAAGGTGTAGTACACTAAAGAGTGTGCATTATAACAAGTACACAGTACTCAAAACTTTGTATGAACTATACATGCTAAGCGATAATTTTAATTGAAATGGTAATTACTAATATGTCATTGTGACAATTAATGCTGAGAGAGAAAGAGATAGAGAGAGAGAGAACTTTTTGGACTTTTTAAATACTGTAATAAATTAAACCAACACAGCCATGCAAATAAGTATTCATTCATTCATTCATTCATTTTCAAACCCACTTATTCCGTTTATGGGGTCATGAGGGTCGGCCGGTGGCTATCCGGTGCACCCTGCACTGGTCGCCAGTCCATCGCAGTGCAAATAAGTAATTTAACATAATATGAACATCTTCCTGAACAAATCAAGTTCTCAGAAAATGGTCATTGGTGAGAAATGCTGATAATATCATTTATAAGAACTTGACTGTTTGTTTGCAATAAAGGAAAGTAATTTTTGGGGTCTTGGTCTTGGTATCGGCTTAGCATGCCTTGGTACTCTTTGATCGTGGCTGGGCGTACAAGACTTGAATGTCTTCCCACACTGAAATTGTATAATTTAATATTAAAATGAAACTTTATTTAATAAAAAAAAAACAAACAAACAAAAAAAAAACACCAGCCCATTTAAATTGAGTCTAATCAATAATTTAATAGGAAACTAGATGAAAAAGTAAAATATTACACCTGTGAGTTTAAGACTGTAGTCTTGTAGTGTTGCCAGTTCTGATGAAACGGTTCAAGTAAAAGTCTAAAACATAACAATTCTTCAGAAAAGGCTTGCTGGAAAGTCTAACCATGTATGTAGTTTGAACAAAGGGGGACGACAAAAAAGGAGATTTGATGATAAAAACACAAAGAACGGAAAATACAATGAAAGGGGTATAGAAGGAAAAAAAGAAGAAAAAAACAAAGAGAAAGCGACGAAACTTGGCACTTCAGCCATACACTGTCATGTAGGCAGGCTGACATCATCATTGTAAAATTGGGAGGCCAGTTTCGTCTTTCCTGCAGATGTGGAGCCTGATCGCATTCCGTGGGCCTATGCCACTTTTCATCAACATCCCTCACCCCACCCGTGCAAACGCTCTCTTCTGTGAACAGACACAAGCAGAACATTGTGGGTATGTGTCGGTGCGTATGGCAGATTTCTGGCTCAAAGAAATATGTTTGGGCAAAATAGTTATTGGAAGATTGAGCAAGAGAGAGCAGAAAATAAATCTGCCGGTACACTTGATGAATCTTCCCGAGTGTCTTCCTGAATGCTGGCATCCTTCAGGGCCCTCTCTCAGACCCTTTGCACTTTCTCCAGTTCTGGGCCTTTGGTGTTTTCTTGTGTCCAGCTCTGCATTTATATCTCCCAGGCCTGGCCCCCAAGCTGGCCTCCGGGCCTCCACCTGGGCCTGATTGGATCCTGCTGCTGCAGAAAGCCTTGATTTACGAGAGCAGAGCGCCAAGCCTCAGACGTGCAGCTGTGTGTCGGCAGGAAAGGGAAGTTGTGCATCACACGGTGTGTGTTTTACGGGAGAAAGTCACGCCCCAATGAACCAGAGAGCACGAATTGGACTCTATGACTGACAGGTGTCAAGACGCCGTCTCAGATGGGCTAGTCTAATTTGGTGTGTACTGTAATCTTCAGACTGACTGGATTTTTCCTGGCCAAGAGATGAACACACCCAACACAAACACTGAAATGTTTTAGCAACGGTGGTTTTGTTTATTCTGTCAATTAATTTGTAAGCGGTCAATTATGTCGTTTCTGATTTAAACATCTTTGCATTAACCGTTTGGTGCAGTGGTAGCGATTTGATGAAAATTTTTTATCACTTGGATTCTAAAAATTACGTTAAAGTTTCATGTCTGGAAATAAGTCAGATCTGCAGAACGGGCGAATGTGATTTTCTGATGCATCGCAATTTCAATGTCAACTCAACTGTCAACTCAATTACAATTTACTCTAAAAAAATACCTTTAAAACTGTTTTTGTGGTAATGTTTGATGTCATTTTTTAGTACAACCTCAGTTTCTTTACATTACACAACAAACCTGAAATTCAACAAAAAAATAAAAATCCAAAATAAATGTTGCTATTTTGCAAAAATTGCAAATTAAGAAAGAACTGTTTTTTATGTTTTATATTAAAAAAACAAAAGTGAACTTAAAATTCACAATTCCCAAAAGAGAAAAGACAAAGAAATATGTATAAAAACAGGTAAATGTCTCTTAAACCTTTATACACAGTTTTATTGTACTTTTTAGTGCCAGAACTTTGAAAAACACCAGCAGTTTCCCAGATATTGTACTTCCAAGGGTTATCCTTTCATTTCACCCCTGATTTGGGGTCTGTAAGATGAAACTGAAAAAAGATTGTCAAATTTTAATTTGAATTACCTTGAATTATGTCATAACCCTTGTAAGGTTAATTTAAAGCAAAATATCAAAACTTTTTGAAACCTACGTTATATATGAAATTAAAATTAAACAACAGGTGGGTTGTGTAATTCCTACTTAAACCAAAACAGCCAGTGTGATTGGCACACGCATCAGTGAGTGCAAAGACTTTTAAGGGTCGAACTTAGCAGCGGTTACATGACGTCACTGGGGAAGTGCAACAGCTTCAAATCACAACAATCGGTAGAGCATGGAGGAGGAAAATTATCCTTTTTGCTCCTCAAAATATTCATTTAACATTAGCAAACTTTGCCTACAGGGAAGTGCCAACAACAAAACATATTTTTCATGCCACCATCTATTCCACTTCACACTACTACAACATCCTACTGTCAACTTTGTGCATGTTGCTATGGCAAGTGTAATCAGATACGAGTTGCATTTGAAAGGAAATGTAAACAGAGAGTGAAAACTAATTGATATAGGCATCAAGTTGGAACATCATTATGCCTTTGCCGTAAACAAAACACACATGATTAACTGAATTATAATTTGTGAACATATTTGAAACAAATACAACTCCTATGTTAAGCAGTGCCATTCACTGTTTCATTTCATTTCCAAAACAAGACACACATCCAGCAGGGGTTAATCCATCCCCAAATCTCCTACCCCACCGTTTCAACACACTGTCCTCATGAAGCATCTAAGACAAGGACTTCTCTAGCATGGCTCATCATCTCTGTACATCACAATGACTTATGAGACATGCTCACATTTGGATTTCAAATGGCTCAGTCCTGCATTATGGCAAATTTGAAATTTGTGCAATTTGGAGTGGTATTTACAAATCCCCATTGAGACATTCAGAAGCTGACAGATTCAGAGAATTAGCACAAGCGTGTCACTGCCAGTAAAAGTGCATTGACATCAAGCCCAGATTATGCGTTAAACATATGCATGTGGGCAGTTTTTCCTCTTTCCTGCAATAAAATCAATTAGCCATACATAGTAAATCTTAAGATTGACACAGAAAGCAGAAATAAGCTTTCCGTGCACAGGAACCGCCGAAGTTTAACAAAAACACATATTGCAGTACTTCTCTAACTGTCAGATAAGTGTCTGGAATACTGTTTGGAAGACTTACGAGCTTCCTTTCCCCCTTGGAGCTGTTGGCAAACCTTGCAATGGGTTGCTAAGCTGAAGCCATTCTGTCACAACTGCTCAGATTAAGAGGTGGTGGAGGAAATTTGGTGGATGCCAGCCCACCGGAACAATGGACCTTCCAAGATTCCTCCCTTGGTCTTCCTTTCCACTTAAGGAAAGTAATTGGATAGGTGGGATATCTATGACATGTTTTATGGATAGAAAAGAACATCGCGAGCATCGGTCATATGCTGCAAGTAGGACAAAAAACAATATTGACAAACATAGTATGGACATCAATTCATTAAAAAGGAAGTGTACGAATTATACAAGGTTTGCTTTAATAAATGGATTTCACACTTCATAGAAGAAGCTTCCATAGCAACCAAAATCACACAGTGAAGGAAATCAGGTAAGTTATATTATGAGTCTTATAAGTACTGGAGAGAGCAGTATTTTAGATTGTGGATGAGACTGCTAAACTACCACACATTTCTAATCTAAACTATCACAAGTTTCCTGAAAGAAATAACATTTTTGCATAACATAATTGAAAGTGCAAAATAACATTTTATTCTTTTAGATCGTACAGCAGCATTTCATACTGATGGTCATGTAATACTATGCAAATCAAAGTGGGTGGGAACGTTCTTAAATGTTTCTGCTCGTATTTAGGTTAGGTTTGTTCAGTTGAACTTATCTATTTGCCCTGCTGTCTCTATATAAGACCCTATTACATTTTCCTTTTACATATTTCCCATTACTGAGAAAATTCATCCTCACATAATACATCTACGTTGATGACATACGCTATTCTGCGAAACAGACAAAAGCCAATTCAAGCAATATTTCTGACCTCCTAGACTATTTCATTGCACTGAAGCACAGATTTTCAGATTTCTTTCTACACATAAACCTCAACAAATGAAAGATCATTGTCTCTGGTAATGGACAGGTTGACTATGAGGTTATTTTATTCCCAAAATCTTGAGTTCGAAGACTGGTCCTCTACTTTTCACTGTTCTTAAGATGAACAACAAGCTCTGGGGTGCTCAGCCTTTTAGTTTCGCATTGGACTGTCTCAGAATTGGTTGTATATAAGACGGTATTACAAAATTGAAGATTCACTTTTTCAAAATGACATAGGAAAGGTAGAAACTCGATTCGTTAAATTTTACAAACTGCTTATGTTTACTCCTAAACTGTAAGTCACTTTGGATAAAACCACCTGCTAAATTAAAAAAAAGAAAGACAAGATACTATTATTTTTGAGTACATAATGATGTAGGTCTGAAATGTTGGTGAACTAGATCAGAACCAGGAGAACCAGAGCCAAGTGTGGAGATGTAAACAATGCGACAAAGACCATTGGCAGTAAGTATATGCAAGTAAGTATTCTTCCTATAGAAAACATGGACGCAGTAGACCAGACGAGGAGTGAGTAAAAGAGGTGAGTCTTCTTAGAGGGGCTGATTGGAGATAAACTCTGGTGATTGGCTGCCTGGTGTAAACAAGCGCATTCAGGTGTGGATTGGTGTTCTTCTGCCTTGTGTTCAGTGAAAAAACAATGAATTTCTACCACCAGACAATTATCCTTTTTTTTCAATTTTGACTGATTCCTTTTGATGCTTTCATCTGTACATTTATTAATTTTCACAAATTCACTTTTTTTCTTCAGTAAGCTACACTTTTAGTTAATAATAGGAAGAAGAGTACAAACGTGAAAGGCGAGATAAATCACGGACTAAAGGCCTCAACACATCTATCTGAAATTTCAATCTATGGGCACCAACAGGAGCTCAAAAAGAGTGATGCTAATGAAAAAAAGAGTTAGGCTCTGCCATATAGGATTGGTTTTTCGCAAGACAAATGAAAGCTGGTTCTTTTGAAGAGCTGAGGAGAATGCAATAGAGCCGTTTGGAAACAGGAAAGAAGAAGGTGAGCAGGAAGAAAATGTCGAGCAGTTTATACTGTTGTTGGCTGATCACAAAGAGTGGTTTGACAAACACCATCACCAACATTACAAAAATGTAGAAAAAAAGAGTTTTTTGGCGCACTATTGCCTCTTTTGTACTGTAAACGTCATCTTCAGGGAAGGAGCATCATTGCATCAATATTTCCCCAACCCAAAGGAAGAGCACCGTGTTGAGAAGCCGTCCAAAGATTTGTGTGAATCTCAATTTGGATTGGTGTGTAGAGGCCTTAAGTCAAAGAGGAAACTGGTGTAAGGACTGGTGTAAATATTGGTGTGTGCTTGATGACTTGATTGGGAGAACCTGATGGCATCCCCTAATAATTCATCATTTAACAAACATCACAATAAACCATACAACAAACCCTGAAAAGATTAAGTCAGAGTGCAAGCAATTCTTAAGAGAAAATGAGTAGAGTGTACACGACCAATTCTCTTAAGCCATTTTCAAGAATTTTTATTCTGCAATAAGTCCTGGCTCAGGACTTATTTGGCTAATTCATAAAACTGCTAGAGTGTCAGTGGAGAAAGGCTGTGATTTGAAGAAAAGCGTGTGTCTGGGGCTTTTGACTTTTCATGCTGTTTTTAGGACAGACCATCCACGGGAGAAAAAGAGCAGAAAGCACAGAGGCCTTTCCTTTGGGAGAAGAGAAACAAGTTCAAGATTGCGTCGTGCGCGGCGCTCGAATCGCTGCTGTTGTCATTTCTCAGGAAGCGCTGTCCAGTTGGGAGCTGGAAAATCACCTCTGGAATTATACTCCGTGTCTTTCCATGCTGTTCTCAGCATAAATACTGCTGTGCATGACAAACACAAATCTTCATAGGAAACTTACCTGTCTGAGGCTTTCTATCCACATGTGTAATAAAGAAGCCCTACTTAGTGCTGTCTACAGTGCTGGAACCTGATAAGCACCAGTGGCCTCTTATTGCCTTTGAGACCCAACCTCTATATAAATGTTTGAAAAAAGAAATTCAGAAAGAATTCATTTCTACTTAAATTTGATTATATTTGTTTAATGTAGAATCACAAATTAAAGTCAGGTGACTTTTTAAAGGGAACATGTGAAGCAACATCAAGTTCTACCATGTCACGGTGTTGTTTCTTTATCAAATACATTTATGAACTTATATTTGCGTGTATTTGTGCCTTTTTGTGCATAATTCTTGATTCCTTTTCTGGGGGCTCACCTGTGTTACCCACAAAACATGAACACAGTTTTGACTGTCCTGAGTGGTTATGCAGAGCCCAAAGCAAAAATGACAATTGTTCCTATAACTTAAAGCGTGGAGTTTTATTGAGTTGCTAAAGCTAGTGTACACATATTGTACACTCTATTCCAGACAGAAAAATGTTAATTAAGTTAAACTATGTAAATTCGACAAGAGAGTTCAATTTTAATTCATTGTCCTTTCCCAAAATAAGCAAAAGAAAGACATCTGCTCGCCTCATTTGAGAGCTAAAGGTGAACCTTTGTAGATGCTACGAAAGGCTTGTCTGGTTGGGGAAAATTTAAAAAAATCTTGTTTCATACACATACACCTCTGTAAATACTTCGATTAGAAGAGATTTGCTAAAAGTTGATTTTATACGATGTTGGCATTGTTTGATCATCACAACGAGACCTCCTTCTAACATCTAGGTGGTTCAGAAGCAGTTAAAACAAGGTATTTTGGACGTCTTTGGCACAACAGATGTTTGCTGGGAAGACATTTCCATATTTTAACACAACAAATAACGCTTGTATGACAAATAAGATAATTCTATGCATAATATCAACACTTGAAGTTTTACCATTGTCTACTATTTTATAAGTGTTTAAAGGTTATGGAGTCAGCTGTTCTGACTGCTTACAGACATTTGCAGTGAATGGAGGCTTGGCAGAAGCTTGTGCCAAGGATGGAGGATGAAAAACAGAGTGCTGTTTTTTATGAATATTGTATTATCGTAAATGGTGAAGTCTGGAGTGGCACGGAATGTATCGTAAAAACTGTTTAAAATCCATGACATTCAAAAAAGTCTCACAACAAAACACTGCTTTGGACGAAAGAGTTGCAAAAACCACCCACGGCCCACACTGCAGTGGAGCCACACATTGGGACAGCTGGTGCAGCCACATTCTCGAGCTGAGCATTTTCACACGGATGCATCAACTTTCCAAAGGGAACCAAACACCTGGATGACCAACAAAGGCAGGCAAAGATGCTAATAAAAGCCTGGTGTCCACAGAGGCACTGGCACAAGTTGCTGGTGCATTTTTATCCTCCACTTATAAAATGTTTCTTGCAAAGTTTCGAAGTAAAAAGATTAAATTTGCTTAAATACAAGCCATGATGCATTTTTATGACATCACAGCAACTTAAATGTAATTGAACTCTTTCTAGATCAAGAAAAAACTGTGGCGTGGTACGATTTCCTAAAAGTAACAAACATGTCTTGCTGACAACAAATGTTGGTGGATCTTAACAATAGACAAAAACTCTATTTAGAAAGTAAAACTGCATTGAATCCAGTCATTGTATCTTGTCACAAGTGCTCCTAAACCTGGCAAATTATCTTAAACTGAAGATGATTTGTGTTTTAAATAGGAGGAAAGTTAAAGATTTAGATAAAATAGTGCATATTTATCCTAAAATCACACCAGTCACCATACTAATAGGTGTCTACCCTAGGCAGTCTCTGTATGCACCAGTGTGTGTGCCAATCACAACAGCTGTTTTGAATGACACAACACACCTATTGTTTAATTTTGATTTCAAATATAATGTGCAGGTTTCAAAAAGGTTTTAGTTTAGATATTTTTGGTTTTAAACAAACTGTACAGGAGTCATGACACATAATTTGTAAGGTAATTCAAATTAAATTGTGAGAAAATTCCCTTTTATGAATTTTTATTTTGTCTCAATACTTTTGATTTTAGTTATTTAAACATAAAATTCATTTTTAACTTTTGTCATTTGCATTTGCAAAAAAACCCACAACATTTAATACTCTGTATTTTGTTGTGGAATTATTGGTAATAAAATTATATTTGTAAAAAAAAAACCAGGGGTGTAATATAGAGCAGTCACAAAAATATTTTAAAGTGGTAAAAAAAAAAGGGGGCCGCAGAAAAGGGGTAAAATTAGAAACATTTGCTAATATTTTAGGGAAAAAAGTTTTCATTTAAGAATGTTTTGGCTTAGTTGTAGTACCTAAATAGTGTATAGGGTCTTAAAATAAGAAATTCTTTGTCTTTGGGCATTTTTGCATTTATTAGATAGAAGTATTTTTTTTTTCTAAATACGTCCAAACTGTATCATTCTTCTTAAGATAAGAGATAAGAGTATAGTTAAGAGTTCATGTTTAGTTTCAACATTTCTCACAGGATTCATGAGTTAAGTTAACTCCAGGTTCCTAACTTAACCTATATTCTGTTCTAAGATTCAGATATGAAATATTATCCGAAGCAACAAACTCCTTTTCCATTGGACTTCTCTCATACTTCTTGGGATGGTCATTCATATTCATTTCCACGCGGCTGCCTGCAGCTGTCAGATCACAACATGCAGCTCTGCTAATTTTCCTACAGGGTGTGAGATTGATTGTGAACAGAAGAATGTCCGGTGAGTGGAGCATATGTTGTCTACGGGGGCGCTGAGCATGCCTCGGGGTGATGAAGCTTCTGTTTTGGCCGGTTAAGTTGCGTTTCTCTCAATTGCTTATGGCCCAAAGCCTGACCAAGGCCCACAGCACAGTTTGCTGAGTTTAATGAATGCACTTCTCTCAAGCTTGAGACAAGATGGGAAATAATTTGCTCTCACACATTTCTCTGACCACAGCTGGACGAGGGTCTTACAGCAAACCCCCAACAGTTCTATTCTCTCATCTCATATTCTTGGGTGTCAAGTAGCAGTTAAGCTGCGTCTAATTTCGAGACTAGGCCTACTTTAAGGGTCATGAAGCAGTATTTTGCGGCTGGAAATTTTTCGAACATTTCTTTCTTTGAAAATGGGAAGATCAAGAAGGCTATTATAACTCCTTAGAGTTCAAAAGAGGAGTACCGCATACCTCATGAAAAACAGCACTTTAGAGGAGGACCAGCCTGCTGCTGAGGGCACTCTTATGTCCACATTCTCACGCTCCTGAATATTCCACTGCAAACTTTTGGACACCTAAGAAGCTTTCAAACAAAACCATCCTTTGAGGCATTATATTTTTCTTATGTCATGTTAAATATTGATTAGTATATTTCTGACTTATTATGCTTTGTGTATATCAAAACAAAGGTTTTGTGTAATTTCAGACATTTTGTTTTTTGAAGCAGACAGGAACATGTGATGCCTTGCCTTTAACACAATTGTTTCTTTTTTCTCATTTATGCTGGTATTTTTACCCAAAATGAGATGGTATTGGACCCGCCAAATATGATTCATTATTGAATAGAAAAAAAAAAAACATTAAAACATGATTTTTTTTCACATACCCTTTAATGTGAATATAGGTCATACAAACATACAAATTTCTAATCCAGATTTTAATATTTTAAGATCAGCTGGAAAATGTTGTGTCCTTGCGGAATGATTATAAAACAATGAAAAAAAGCCAGCCTTTTTTTGCCTCCTCTTCAGCACCTCGTCTTCTTTGCACTGTGCTTGGTTTAATGGAGTTATTGCATTTTGAAAAAAAAGGACTCCATTAAAGGCAAGTGTTTGTTGGAAAAATGATTATGGACTTTTCAAATGTGAACACAATACAGTTCAGATTTGGCAGCAATTTTTTTGTTTAGTTTTTTTATGGCATTTTTGGAACCGAACTCATCATATGCTAGAAATAAACACAGTGGTTTTGTCAGTGCTGACTGCACGTGCTCATAGTTACTGTGATGTACTACTCCAGTGGCCCTTTGACCAAGAAACATGTCAGAATCAAGAGTAATTGACCCGCTGATTAAAAGCAATTAAAAAAATTGGTTTAGAAATGTTCCACAATTTTTTCGAAAGAATCATGGTTAATGTGTCAAAATAGACAAAAGTATCTTGGAGTTATTGAATACATTCTCCATAAGAATAAACACCCAGGATTTAAATATACTCCTGGTGTTCTTTTACAGAACTATTTCAGTTCTGTTTGGAATTATGGAGATGATCTTCACTTAGAGAAGAAGAGAGGCACAGCGGCTTTCGCATGTTTCCCCAGAATGACATAAATCAGCAAGCACTTCATTACGAGAGAGTTATAATGAAAACTGGAGGAACGCCTTGTATTGAGCCAGTGAATCTTCAGTGGGAGCAGCACACAATATTAAGGCTGCATGGAGAAGAACAGACACCAGCTTGATGCACAATGAAGCAATCAACCTGTGTATCCAAGGAAACCTCAGGAGACTCCTGTCAGTTTCCCAAGACCATCTGAGGACCCAACCACCGCTGAGCGCTAACAAGCCATGAGTGTACCTTCCAGATAGGATAAATGGTTCATGAAATCTCATTCAAACATTTTCTGCTCTACTTTGATTTCAGAATCACATTAATCATACCTTTAACAAGGCCAAACACATTGAAACAATATTAACCAAAATATAAATATCGGTAGGTCAGCACATTTCATATTTCTCTTTATTCACAGATACTGACCAAAAACATAAACAGAAGCAGAAACAAAGCTTTTTCTGTCGAGCCAGAAACACGCTTTTATTCTTGTGCAAGGCAAATTTTTTCACTTGATGATCACATTAAAAATGTTGCCAGCCAATAAATGGTGCTAAATGAGTTAATAGTCACAAACCATTTATTGAATGGGGGGGTCCTATGCTTTTGTTGGCTTTTTTTGCAACAGAAAGGTACATTAGTAAACACAGAGAACTTCTAATACTGGTGGCTGATACATTGGCGATTTATGTAATGGTCCATGTAGCGGACTTTATATTCAGGAGATCAACGACAATGTAAAAATTAGTTTAAAGGTCATTGTTAGCACTTGTGTGGAGGTCGACAGGAGATCGACAAAAAAAATGGTAAATGTGTTCTAAGGTTGCTTTGCATTTAAACAATTTAGCACTAATCTGCTATTTTAGAAAGCTTAGCATTAGCATTTGCTAACTGTTTTAGCAACACATACAAAGGAAGGAATTGATTTTGTTATTCTATTTAGATTGTTGAAGCCCACATGAAGAGAACTTATATGAGGACATATGTGCATTTGTGCCAAATGCGTATGGGTACCAACTCTACAAAAGTTTTAAAAGTGAAAAAAAAAACTAAACTATGTTCCATTACTATTCAAAGTATTGGTTCATCTTTAAAGTATTGGTCCTTCACATTGAAATGCTGTTTTGTTTTAGTGTTCAAAAATCATTTAGAAGCGTCAGAGTATCCCCATTTTTGAATTATATTGTTTAACATTATGCCTTCCCCACAAAACCGCTACCAGCTCAGGAATCCTAGAGTGTCAGATTATGTTTTAGACAGCAGATGATCCCTGCGCAGCCACAGAATCCTGGCAATTCCTGTGGTAAATTCACATTAAACAGAATCCCCCATCTGAGGATCACAGAACTCGATGGCTAAGGCTGGGGCCCCTAATGTCGCACACAAATTTCAGCAAGGGAAATGAACTTGGATGAAAGCTCTGTTACTCCACAAGGGGAAGGAATCTTTTATACATATACAAAATAAACCGTTTTTGTGGCTTTGTGGTGTTATTCAATACTTGCTAAATCTGAAAGACTCAGCCATGTGGGCTTGAGGGAACAGATGAACTGCAGAAAAAGATGGTAAATAAAAACCAATATACCTGGTCTAAAAAGACATGTGTTAGTTATGCTCGACCAGACTGAAAATGAGATGACAGAAACCCGAATTAAGGTCAACACAAGGAGTTTCTACGTATATAATAAAGACATGTTGGAGCCAAGCAAAGAATACACTTACAAGGTGCAGGAGAAATGAAGGAGATGTATGAAGGAGATGTGGATGGAGGAGAAAGTCAGACGAATAGACATTGGAGGTGCAAGTATGATGTTTGCAATGGAGTGAATGCTTTGACAGAGGGAGACTGGAGTAGTGAGAGAGAGGGATACTAAATGGAGTGGCGAGTGATGATAACCAATGTAATGGGATTCAGGTGCACACAACCAGGGATGCTAAAGAGGAAGCTGATGCACATAAGGGGAACACAGGGAAACCCGACAGCAGCATAGTCAGATAACTTTAGGAATGCATGATTACTAAACCCAGAATGGATGAAAACAACATTGGTAATGCTGAAGAAAGCTACCAGTCTCATGTTACCAAAATTCCTTTGAAGGGACCAACTGAAGAATCCCCATGATCTTACTATCATAAGAGTCTAACTATCTCAACTTCTACAATTATTCCAGTAATTACAGTGATGTCCACTGAGGGCTGGACAGTAACTCAAACACCTGGTCAAAGTGTAATAGTGCATTATTTTATACTCAGAAGTCAGAACTTCTTATGATGCAACGGACTGCAACCTAGACGTGCTGTTGTCCAGATTCCAGATCCTGATAGTCTTTCCAATTCCTGCCTGCCCTCACACTCCATCTTCATTTATGAAGCAAACATCTTCATAACATCTTCAAAACAAAAAGAAAAAAAATTGATGAAGGAAAAGGAACAGCTATAAAGCCGTGCTGAAGAAATAAGACACAGTTCTTCTCATGGACAACAAGCTCAATCTTAATGTTACAGAAAACTTTATTGGTCACTTTGCTAAATATGTTTATCATGTCATAATAATTCCATTGCAAACCCTTCAGCATTCAGCTGCGATCAGACATCTATGTGACTTTTGTATAATTTATCTAAATGCAAAGAAAAGTGTGACACAAAATCCTGTTGATCTGGTCAGGTGTTGAGCTTACAGATTGGCCAGAATGATAAGTCATTGCATAGAATTAAAATGTGCAAGAGAAAAAGTGTAGTACAGCTGGGTTATTCGTTTGAGCGTTATAAATCAAAACATATCCAGCATAATGTCACCAAGAGGAACTACAATGTTATAGCAGATTGACACGTCGTGAGTGAGATGCCTGCTCTGAGCCAATAATGGAAGCCAGTGAAAACAAAAAGGTCTACAGTGCCAAGTAGAGCTAATAGTCATACCAAGCCAACTTGTGCCATTACGGAAATCTGTTGGTAAAGTGGCATTAGTTTTAGACCAGCTTTGGAAACAGGCCACACAGAGAAGAAGAAGAGACTAGCCCTTAGTCTCTAAAGCTGGACTTTCTCTGTGAGAAGAAGGCCATCCTGGACATGAAAAATTACAGGTCCTAGGTCCCCATCCTCATTGTGTTTGCGGTTCTCATTTCATTTAGCTGCGCATCCTAATCAAACGTTCTTCTTAGACATCTCTCACTCTCTATTCCCGGTCAGAGTGTTTACGTCAACATCTCAGAGACATCGCTGCATCCTCACATGACCGATGCTTCCAGCAGCCTTGTCCTGCCTGGAGTGTATGGAACTGTGTGTTATCTCCCCAGCTGTGAGTTGATATCTCTATCCCTTTTCTGGAGATGGTGGTTGTCGGGAACTGGGAGGCTCTCCACAGCCTCCCTAGCTTTCAGCTTCTTGCTTATTTTCAGAGTATTGAATACATTTAAGTATCTTGCATTTGGGTCCTCTGTGCTCACTTCCAGTTTGCCGTTTTCCTCCCTCATTCATAAAACCTCAACTCAGGTGAGAAATTGATTCATAAAATATTGCAACAGTTGGAGAGCAATATCATTTCAGTCTCTACTATAACTCAGCTTGACTTAACTCACTCTGTCCTATGTAACATATTCTTTCCAGAACTATAAATACACAAAAGAGACTACTCCATTTGATGAAGCTGCTTTGAAGCATCTGCATGAAACCAAACTATAAATCCATTTGAATTGACCATTGGCTTTTCATTTTTTTTAAATTAGAACAGATTGTTTGGGGCTAGAAGGAAGACAGCAAAATGGCTCACGTGGTAATCAGCACATCCATTGCTTGCAAAGATTTCAGAGGCTCGAGGCCTCAGTCAATCAGTGATAAACTGCAGCATCAGATAAAAGAATTCAAGGACTGTTTACATTAGCGGTCCCTTTCTAATCCCCATTACCAGAGATAGGTTCTCAAGATGGCTTCCAAGCACAACTCAAAACACATGGATCTGTCAGGGAAGCTCATAAATTAAGGAACGGCTTCATTTTGTGCTTTTGATTCTTCCCATAGCCGCTAAAATTATAAAGGAGTTGGGGCTGTGGGCATGGTATTGTCTTTTCAATATGTTTTCCTCAAAACGAGCCATAAGGGATGCATTGTTGACTGGTCGTGTTCAAAATGAAAGAGAACGGAAGAATGTGACCCTTCGTCTTCTTACGAAATTTCTTCTAAAGGACGGCTTCAAGGAAACCAATGTTTTCTTCAACATTTCCCAAAGAAGCGTAAATGTAGACCCTTGCCCAAAGACAGTCACTAAATGTTTTCAAGATGTCCATCAATCTGGAATGGAAAAACATTGGCTTGACTCACTGAAAACAAAAATCATAAATCAGATCTTTTTAGGGGGGCACAGTGGCAGTTCGGTTAGTGCAGGGGTCTCTCGGGATGTTCCTCACTCAATGGTTAACCATGTCACTTTTTCAAAGGAGATTCCTTGTCCTTCACACAATCACTACAGGAATTCCAGGTTCTGGATTGATCACTTCTCAATGTGTTACCGTTGTTGTTTGTGTAGTGGTTGGTTCTTTATTTTTTATTTTAATCTGTGAAAGTTTCTGTCAAAATGTCTTGGTGCCAAAGTACCAAAAAAGTGAAGCCCCCAGCAGTGTTTTATAGGTAAACAAGATTAAACAAAACAATAAAATTAAGTTAGTACTTTTTTTAAAGATTATTTTTACGTCTGTATTTTGAACAGACAGGATAATATTTAGACCGGACGAGAAGCAGGAAGAGAAAGAACAGGAAATGATGGGATCAAGATTCAAGCCCACATCTTTCTTTGCAACCCCACGTACATGTCCGGCACACCACTACACCAAAGGGCCAGACTAAATCAGTTATGTAGGTGGCACAGAAGGTTGCCGGTTCGAAAGGGATCTATATTCTAGCGTGTTAGAAGATGAAAGCATGAATTATTTATGTATGCATTTTTATGTTTTATGCAAATCTAACCAGTTTAGGATCATTTTCTATGCTACAATGGACAGTTTTCTACTGATTCATTCTTATCTAATGGATCCAATAGTTTGCTTGAGAAAACATTATTGTTTTTAATACATCACAATAATAATAAAAAAAAAACACATAAAAGCCTGTTTTTGCATCCCCTGCACCATGCTTATTTGTAGAAATATCTTTCTTTAAAAAAAATTAGTGAAAGAATTGCATAAATGCAACAGAGCAAAATGACCAATTCAAAAACGTACCAAGCAATGATCCGAGGGCAAGATCGAGAACATTCACATGTGTTAAAGATTTTAACAACGCTGGCTCTGTGTATGTTTACAAAAGAGTAGGTCGTCATTAATGGATCATTAGACGTTCACACAGTAGTTTGGAAGTTGATTTGAATGTCCTCCATCTCTTTTTTTACCCCGTGGAGAACACATGCATGTCATGTTTTGTAGGTTACGTCAGTAAGTACATTACCGTTCATCTTTGTGTCTGGTAAAGATTTTAAAGCCTCTGGCACACATCATGCTTCTGTAGGTCATATATCTCTTCATTTGTCATGTGAAAAGGTTTAAATGATGTTTGAAACACTTGGTCTTTCAATTCTCACAGCAAGAAGATGAAAGGTGAGTGTAAATATTTAAATGTCTCTAAGTAAGGTTGAATTGCATCAATATGGTCTTATAAAATAGAGATGGGGGTAGATACAATAATCATGTTTAACTCGGGATTTTCCCTTCAAAGTATATTTTTAAAAATAATTTCTTTCCCATGCTACAGGTCATTGAGTAAATTTAGAATCAACAAATTCTACCTAGTACGTTTCCAAAGTGGGTCATGTGTGTTTATGGATTACACACACTTGTTATTTTTAATTTCCGAGATGCACATTCCCACCAACCCAGACTATGTGCTGCATTATGTCTTAAACACACATATGTGGTGTTGTCTGCTTGATCATATGTCAGCGGCCAAATCCAACATTCAGAATCTCCCTTTGGATTGAGCTCCATAAACCAAAGCCCATGAGACCACACACATATACAATACTAAACAGACAGTTCTATTCCTCAGGCAGGACAAGCATGTGCAAGGTTTGTGCTATTTATGTTGCAAGTCTGACCCCAAACTAAAGCTGCTACTGTCTGCATGAACAAGCTGAGAGCACAGGTCAAAACAACAGCACAGACACTCGTTCAAATGCAATAACAAATCAATCTGCAACTAGCTGTTTGCATAAACCGAGAGAGAAAGAGACAACCTAATCTTTAAAAGACTTTCTCAATATTGTTATCTTTTATTGTGATGAAATTATTTTAAGAAGCTTAACATTTAACTTTAATTAATCCACTCATGTCTTACACAACATATTTATATTAGAACTAATCATATTCTTTAATCTACCAAAGGCTCCTCTTTCTGTGAAGAGCTGTATTAAATCGCGGTATAAATTTGACTTGACTTCAAATCATATTCAATTGGCATTATGCACTGGGAAGTTATTCATTACAGGAGAATTTTAGAGCTTTCCACCATGTTTTATTCCACCATGTTTCCTCATCAGAGCAATGCAGGAAGTTAATATCTACGGTCATTTGCACAAGTTTTTCTAATCCTAAATTCACTTTGGAAAGCACATAAAGCTCAAATATTTTGCATCTATGATTTTCTTCTCCAAACACTGACCCATCAGATGAGCTTTCCACTTCCATGTAGAGCAAACACACCACCCTGGAATGTAGCAACCACTACATTACGTACAGTACATTACAAAATAACATAAAAGATAATCCTGATCTCTGTAAAAATGATACCTCTTTAAAATAAGATGCTCTGCGTAGATGTTTTACTGAGTTTTGAACACGTTGTTTATGATAAATATTGCATTTTGAAAGTTATAAAAGGTACAGTGCTAGTTTAGAGGGTTCTAACTTTCATTCTAGATGCTTTGAAGGATATTGGGGCCCCTTTAGGCACATATCAGAAGAACTGAAATCCTCATGCATTCAGATTGGCAAAAAACAGCTGTATTACCAACGTTTTTGCTTTTGTCCCCTCAGGACAAAAAGAGGCACCAAGTTTTACCATGAAGACTTAGAATTTAATTTGAATTTCAATATTTTCCTCAAAGCTAAAATCTGTTGGTAACAGCTTTCCATTACACAGCCAGCTCAAGACTAAGCCACCTTTTTATGCAGAAGCTGTCAAGTAAGAACCACTGCTGTATATATTTGTATAAGTTTGAAGTCCTCACCTCAGTACTACTGTATTAAAGTGGTCCATGCAGGGGTCCAGTCTTTAACAGAAAGAAATAACACTAAACATATAGCCATAAAATCCAATGAACCATAAAATGATGAAGGAGAGTGCTAATCAGGCAACATCCACAGACTTTTGAACTTTTAATAGGGAAGAAAAAAACTCTTTCCACATTTTTTACTGTTGACATCAAAGACAAACCCTGTGCTATAATTCAATCAGGGAGATACCAACATGGAGAGCTTGTATAATGTTTTGAGATGCTCAGGCATTTAATCAAAGGACATTTTGAGCAGTTAAGCATACACTTATTTACTAGTACTTACTAAAAGATTCTTTACAGTTATTTCAAAGAATATAAACATTAATTGAACACCAGATCCCCCTTTCCTTTTAGACACAATAAAGCTTACAACCAAGCAATTAAGTTGTTTAGGTTGGTACAGTTGAGTTCATGCTATCAAAATATACATTTAAAAATCCAACAAAGTCCAACAAACCAAACAAATTCAAAAAAACATACATGAACTCAACCATGCCACCAAAATCTTTTGCCACCATTACCAACCTTTTCTTGTTCTCTGTAAGAGCAAGTATGTATGTGGTGCACAACTGCCCCTAGTGGTCAGGAAGAAAATTTTGAACACACTCATCGTCATTGTAATACTTCATTATCTTACTTAAGTAGAAAGGTATGTATACTTTACTGTAATAATTCAGACGACTTTTTACTTCTAATAGCCTTGCTACTCCTATTTCATTTTAGCTTGTCATTAAAAAAAAAACATCCTGATAAATCGCGCAACCAGAAAGAGTGAATTTGATTGTGGTTGAATGCAAAGTATAAACATATACAACTCTGACACCTTACTGGTTAGTATGCAGTCCATGATCTCACCTGCGCATTACGACACATCAGACGCTCCACCAAGGACGTTTGAATAAATTAGCATTTGTGATTGACAACATTTGATAAATTGAGGTTAGCTGGAATTTTGTTATCAGTCAATTATTAACAGATTTGAAATGGTTTCTTAGCTTATATTATTGTTATATGTGCAATTTTTGTAATATTATTTGTGCAATGCTACAGTTTTTTTGTTGTATTGTTAGGTTTTATTTTTTTTTCTTTATGATGAGGTGAGGTAGTGCTTCCCTTTACATTACTTTTACATTAATACTTTTAAGCAGTTTTAAAACCAGTACTTCTATACTTTTAAAAAGCGTTTTTATAAACCCTAGTATCTATACTTCTACTCAATTAATGAATTTTAATACTTTTGACACCACTTTGTGTTTATTCGGTGTGTTGTCTATGTGATGCTGAACGTTGGTTAGTTATCCGATTAAATAGCAAGCACATTTCTTCTGGATTTGGGAGGAATAACAGGCCTTCCACTTCAGGCTAGATTTACTGCACTCATTAGGTCTCTGATACTCAGACTCTGAACTAAATCCAGCTTCAGCTCCCAAGATTTTGGGCTTGCCTACAACACCAAAAGAACTAAATCAAATATGTGATCTGTTTATCTTGGCAAACCAACCTGACCTAAATCAAAAGTTGCCTATTTGTAACTGAAGACAGGTGTAAAAGTACAGGACAATCCAACATAAGTGTGGGACAACATTAATGTCAGCATTTGATAATTCACTGGATACATATATTATCCTTGAAATGCAATATAAATATCCACAAACAATGTGCATTTGTGCAATGTGGGGAGAACATGAACCGAATCCAATGACTAACAACTTGCCTTTAGATAAACGTGCCCATATGTCTCTTGTAAGCTCACAACTATTATACATCAATAGATTTATTATTATTTTCAGTTTTGTGCAAGATAAGCAATGGACTACTTGCATTGAGCCTCGGAACACAATGGAAGCTGTTTCTGGTTCTACCGGAATCACTGTTTCAATACAAATAAGTCTAAAAATGTGCGCAAAAACAGAGCCTTTAGAGGCAGCAGCAGAAGAGCACAGGAACATCTATTGATCTACGATGTATAGTGTCTTTACGTTTTATATGCGTAAACATCTAATCAGCTTATTCAAACTCAAACAGGGGATTGTTTAGTAAATTCAACTGCTTTTTTCCAAACTCTTTTTCTGTATTTTATTTTTACAATATATTGTATTTGAAATCATAAATATTTTCTTGCTACAGCCTTAATGTAGTGTTTGAGTGACATTCTTTTCCAGCGCATCCACAATACCAACAAAACTTAAAATTAATAATACCTGTTCACGTTTTCGGGTAAAATAATCACCTTCAAAAAGGGATGATAAAAAAATTCTGTGATTCAATTTTCAACTAACAAGCTCGTTTCAGCTGCTATACGTAAAATTTTGAAAGTATGCTTTAAATTCATTTCTTAATCAAACACATTGCTGTTTCTGTAAATACATGTACTTTCTAATGGCAAACATTTAAATACGAAAGTGTGTTGAAATCACGACAGGGCTGCTGCAGTGATTGGAGCAAATTACTGTCCAGAGCAATCATTAGACATATTTTCAACTAAAATGACGATCTCACCCATAAAGTTAGAAAAGTTACAGCACAGTATTGGATTGCAGAGTTTGGCTGGCTTCGACGAGGATTTTACACAGTTTAAAAGAGGGGGTCACGCCTGCTTTTTTGGGTAAGCGATGTACATCATTCACAACAACTTTCGTAAAATCCCCAAAATAACTGAGGTGTAATCTGTAGAACATGGAAGCAGTTTTGCTAGTAGTCATTAACAATCCACAGAAATAAAGGAAGGCGGGTCAAAAGAGTATTCACGCTGTTTCTATTATTGAGATTTTGTCATCGAGAAACTAAAATCAGTGCGGAATCAATCTAGATTGTTGTTCAGACCATTTGCAAGCTGGTATCTTATGCTTCATGAAGAGTCCGCCGTGTTCTTTCTGTTAATGCATCAATGTTATCTCACTGTTCCTTTCAGAAGATAACACTAAACATAGCAGTTCTAAACAGGGGCTTTTTTTTATTTTATTCCTGGATGTTCTTTTAATCCACTTTTGGCGGAAGGTTTTAAAATATTTACCTGACCAGAAATCACGCATAAAAGCTAATCAATCTTTTCATGCAAGAAACAGATGTTCCTTTTTAGAAGATACCCCATGGCTGGGATGATTGTGATGAATAAAACCACGGAGGATGTCAGAGAAAAAGGAAAGGGATTCAAGGAGAAGGGCTGTTTCTGGATACATTTGTTTTATGCATAGATGCGACACAGCTTTGGAATGCATTGGACCAGAATACAGTTCTCCAGGGTTCGGCCGTAACACAGGAATGTTTTGGAGCATAGCTGCACTCATCCGTCAGCGTTCAAGCCCCCCCCATCTGCATTAGCTGCTACTTATTGCACTGGCATTAGTAGAGAACTGGAGGACACAGCTAATAAATTACTTTGCTTTCAATTATTTTCCCTCCCATATTTCAGCCCAAGGCATGTAAAGTAAACAGTGCAAGAGCGAGTGGAAGAGAGAGAGGTTTTCTTAAATCGACCCCGGTAGCTGGGAGCCATGGTGCAGCTGAGCTTGTAAGAGTTTATATGGCGCTGCTGCATACTGTCACTTTTATGAGTGTCTGTAGTCCATGAATTCAGCTCTAATGTAAACCCATAAACTCCCAGCACTCACAGAGCCGGGCTATGGAATAAAGTAAAAACAGTGGGTTCAGGAAATATCCACTAATTTTAAAAACATTTGTTTGTACTTTTGTTTCACAACTGAGCCGGAAAAATGAAACGTATTTTCATTAAAAGTATTAAGAGTAATATCACTGTGATATTAAATTGTGGCTCAGGAAATGTACTGATCTCAGGTCAGGACTCTCTGGCAGCAGTGCTCGTTCCCACCATAAAACTGCTCGAATCTCTGCTCAATTGCACAATAAGTATCCCTCAAAAATTCACTAATCTTTGAGTTGAACCTTTGTTTTGCATTTACTTGCTGTCTTCCTATTCAGATTGTTAAAAACCATCTATCGCTCCTAATAAATGTGCTCCTCACACTTATGAACATGAAACGCTACACCCAAAGAGAAGCCTTCAGTAATAGATCAGGTTTTTTCCACAGCTCTACAATCATAGAAGAGAGAAGAAAACATAAAAACTGTTCTGGGGAGGGATTTCAGTGAGCTTGTAGTTATGAAAACAAACAGATTTGTGTGTTTTTATGACGAAAAGTACAAATCTTATTCAATGATTGCTTAGATGGAAGGCTAAGTCCAAATGTAAAAAATTTAAAGGGCTTCACAGGAACCAAAAAAAAAAAGTTTTTCATAAAACACCTAAACTGACATGTATGCTCAGCTACGACTTATTTTCATTACCCATTATAGAATCCATAATAGTAGGAAGTAAACTCCATAATATTAGACGGTAAAACTTTGATTATAAGTCTATTGGGATTGTTCTATTTCTTTTTGCAT
This sequence comes from Danionella cerebrum, assembly GCA_007224835.1. NCBI lineage: Eukaryota > Metazoa > Chordata > Actinopteri > Cypriniformes > Danionidae > Danionella > Danionella cerebrum. The sequence continues at coordinate 366,146 of SRMA01027076.1, read as the reverse complement.
TAAAAAATGTATTAATGATTAACTTCATGAAATCAGTTTGTGTTATTTTCTTCTGGTCTGACTGATTTTCTTTTGATTGCAGTTGTTATGAAGACTTTATAGTCACAAGTGGTGCTCAATCCACTCTGTGGTTAGCGACAAATTTGTTTCTCCGCATGAGTCTCTGGATGGTTTCTCGGCAGGGTGCCCTTCTCTGGGTAGAGGAATTTTTAATGCAATGACACTCCCTGCCTGAAGATGGCATATGCTTTACAACAGGCGCAATCTACACCATTCTTTTCTCCATATTTTTGTAATCACTATGGCTGTTTCTCTGAGTGATGTGATGATTTTTTATCTAATTTATTCTCTGTCATCATCTTCTTCCTTCTCTTCTTCTTTCCTGTTTTTTTTTTTGTACAAAGTAGCTATGAAAATGTGGGATGTGTCCCTCTGGGAACTATATGCTTCACATAAATTACTTATAAAATCACTAAAAATGGGTTTTTACTTTATGTCAATCTTTCAACTTTGTGCATACCTGAGCTGTGAAAGCACTTCATAAATGCTGTGCCGTGTAGGTTCTTATTTGTTTTGTTGCAGTAAACAACAATGCCGACTGAAACTGAGTGTACTGTGTTTAAAATCAGCTGAAGAACTGTTACAAAGATGAGGGTATTGTTAAAATTCCTCAATGAGTCGTTCTGTACTGTGGTCCATAGTGGTGTTTGTTGTGTTCAATCTTTCCAACTCTTCGTCTTTCTCGTGTTCATGGAGGAGACTATACTCATCGTGACGAGACACCAGAAATGCTTAACTACTACACTGACCAATCACAGAGTCTACAGACCTCGCCACACTGTACAAAGTTACAATTTTCGGGGATGGGGGCACATTAAGCTGCGACGGTAGGGGTCTGCGACATCTTACGGGCATAAGTGCACCTTAAGTCTAAGCAAAACCCACTTTTGCATTTAACGTGAACATTTTACTGAAAGAATCACAGAGATGTTAAAATGCATTTGAGTGCTTTAATTTGTTGAAAAGAACATGTGAGGATAATGAAACAAGAAAAAGAGTATTTTATTGTGTCTTCTCTGATAAGAATTATAGAAACAGTGGATTCATTCATTCGTTTTTTTTACCCGCTTGCTTCCATTTGGGATCACTGCTGGTTAAAGCAGCTACTTTGCTATGTAAAGTACATAACTTTACAATTTAAAGTCATTTTTTTTTATACTTTACAATGTGCTCTAATAAAGGTTTATGTTTTTTGTGGCAAAGCTTGATATCAATTTTTAGTACAACCCCAGCTTATTTTTACATTATATTTTCCATTAAAATACACAGTAATTCCACAACAAAGCTGAAAGTATACAATTAAAAAAATATAATTCCAAGAATCATATTTTGTAATTTGTTTACTGCAAAATTGAGAATGAACCATTTTTTGTTTTATAACAAAAATTTGTGTTGAGACAAAAATAAACATTCATAACTTCCCGATATGGTCAAAACAATGTAAAAAAAGATATCTATATATATATGTATAACAGGCAAACCTCTCTTAAACCTTATACACTGTTCCATGCACTTTTTGTTCCATTGTGCCTTTTTTGTGAAAAACATCTCACAAGTATTGTACTTCCAAGGGTTATCTCTTGTTTTCACCAGTAGATTCCACTGATCTGGATGAGTCTGTGAAATGAAACAAAAACGATTGCGCATTGTCTCACATTTTAATGAATTATCTTGCAAATTGTATCATAATTCTTGTTATGTTCATTTAAAAAAAAACCAAAACAAATAACTTTTTCTAAACAGCCGCTGTGATCGGCACACCCACCAGTGTGTGCAGAGACTTCTAATGGTTAATAATAAAAAAAACTAATTTGTAACTATTGGTTAATTAAGGTGAATGATTAATGATTTAATCATAATTTACTGTCATTTTAATTAAATATTAACTCAGCATTTACTATGTCCATACATCATAAATCACACAATACACAATATCTGTGTCATAAGAGAAATGTTGGGAGTTAAGGTGATGAGCTACACACTGGAGATCAGGCTGGACAATCAACACAGCAAAACATACTGAATGGCCCAGGGACCAACTGATTAAAATGTATTGCATAGATGGCCCCAAAACTCAGCATTAATTTGATAAAAATAGACGCTAGCGTCTAGTTTTTCCCCAATTTGATGAAAGAACACTTCTAAACTTGATTAATAATTGAGTGTCTGAATTCTATTAAGGGCCTTTACAAATGTGAACTCTACAGTTCTGGTTTAGGACAAAACAATGGTGCCTTTATTGGATTCAGGTGGTGCTTTTGCAACTAAACTAAAGTGAAATCAATAACACTCCTGTGGTTTAATACATAACAATGAAGGATCACAACTGTACCTCCGTTGATGCTTTACACATACTGGCAAACGAGTACCCCCTCCCCACAACTTCTTTAATTTGAAACATATTTTCCTCTTGTGCATGTACTCTATGTTTCGAAGATTCCATTGAAATGCCCCTTCCCTCAGACAACTGACACCACTTTGCTGCTGTGAACACTCTTGCAGCTAGGGATCCTGTGCGGCCAAAGCACCTGCACACACCAGTACAGGTTTCATATTTAGTGTATGTGTGTGTTCACTCCCCAACATCAATCTGGCTACTGGCTGGGCCTGTACAGATGGGACTGATTACTACACAGGTAGAATACTCTCTACATCAAACAGCAGCAGCAGCAGCACACACTCACACACATTGAGGTATGTAGCAAGCACACCATTCATCACTTAGAACGCCACGCATATTATATGCCCTTCATCAAACTTTAAAGCATGCCAGCACACTTGCACACACAAAGGAGAACTTTTATTGAGCGTATTTCTGTAGGAATAAAACCTACTTATTTAAGTCTTTCACAGAGTGAAATGTATCTGCCACACTTTGATTCGGAAGAAGTACACAAAACAAATACACAAGCACTCCTTAAATTTAATGGAAAGTTTATTTCAACCGTGAGAGACAAAGACACGACAAATCAGTACAGAAATAGCACTCAGAAGTAATTTGCTTTGCACGTATGTGAGGAAATATATGTCTGACAAACTGTAAATCAGTACGGTATAGAGAAAACTAGATGAGGTTTGTGAGAATTATTTGGTTATGGAAATGAAAAAATGCCCCTACACTCAATCAATCTGATTCCAAAAACAACACGGATGTCAGTGACAAGAATAAAAGGTATGGGATTCTTAGGAAACCGCCCACAACTACACATAAGCATTTTATCAATGACCAGCCTGGGAACGATCACCAAGAAAACAATTGGTTCACACTTCCCCCTAGTGCTGAGGTCCCCAACCTTTTTCACACAGCATCTGTCAATGACCGAATTCTTCTCACGGACCAGTGCCTCATCATAGGGCCGGTCATCACAAATTGTGCAGAGTAGGCTTGGTATGTGGAAATCAACTATTGCCTCCTGATATCGTCACCACGACTCATGATGTCTGTAATTGTCTCACTTTTTCTTTCCACATCTTTTAAAAAAATCTGTTTCTTACTCATTCTATTAGCTTTTGGGTTAAATTTTGATGATCTAATCGAGAGAATATATTCATTTTCAAATAAACGATTATCTAGACTTAATTCAGACAAAAAATAAAACCGAAATAATTGTGGCCCGGTACCAATTGACACATAGACCGATACTGGTCCTCAGACTGCATTTTTAAAAATGTAGCAATTAGACAATGCTATGTTAGCAATGCTTTACCAGTTCCAAATGGAAAGCAAAAGTCTAGCAAGCTACCGGAGTGTTATCTTGCAACTGGAGGCATAAGAAAAATCAAACAGTATGATTTATAAGAGCAGTTGTTGCCAGCAGTATAATAATATATTATTCTCTGCTTTCATGCCAAGATTCTCTCACTCACACGCACATACCATCAGATCCTTGATGCAGGAGTACAGATTGTGTTTGTGTGTGTGCGTGTGTGTGTGTGGGGGGGGGGAGCGTTGTTGGCAAAAGATTTTTTCTTTCTCAATAATGCTTTAAGAGAGTAAATGATCTTCAAATAAGAGGCAAATAATAAATAAATAATCTACAACCACAACTACTGATTGATGATTGATCGATGGCAAAAGAGAATGTTACATAAGAAAAATAGAACATAATGCTCTCACTCGGAGTATGTTGTTGACAAATATCACAAATCAGATTGACTGTGTGCGTCACGTAGAGATAAAAAAGTGACATTTTTAATTAAAAATATTTAAAAGTTGTTCCCCTACAATATATAGTAAAATGCTACCAAAGGTAGGGTGTGAATTTTAGGTGTTCTACTAGATTTCATATTAAAACAAAAACAAATATCATGGATGTGACACTCATTTCATGTGGTGTGACGTTCACATTTGTGACAAAATCAACTTTGTTTGTCATTTCTCTGTGTTGTATTGATATTTACACAAATTACCACTATCAATAAAGATCTCAAGTAATTTTTACAGCTGTCATAAGGTTTAAGAGAATTTTTTCAAAATATTTTGCAAACGATGGAACGATTCCCTTCTTAACATGTTGATTTAAAAAATAAACCAAATAAGTGCATGGAAATGTTAAATATCAAAGATGTCGTGATTCAAATGTTTGAGGACAATACTCAATGTTTATGCTTTCACTTCACACCATATGAGATATTAAGATATTGTGCAGCGAGTTGATAGAAAAAAATGTATATTATCAAAACAGAAAATGTATATATTTGGAATGTAAGAGTCGGAAATACACACGCAAATACACAAAAAAAAATCAGGAATTATGTTATGTTAAGTAAAAACAAAAAAAGAAATACTTGCTAAGTTGCCACATCTTTGTATAACTCATTACAAAGACCTCAGATCAGCTACAATGTTCTCTGCTTGATAAAAAAAGATCAAGGAATACTTTCAGCAAACTAAACCAACTAAAGCTGTCCCATACAAAAATATAGTCTCAAGTGAACCAGGAACCAAATAAAGTTGTATTAAAAGTGTGCAGAATTAAGAGAATCTTCTTGACTAACAGCAATAGTCTATGGGTCAGGCTGATTTCAATGGGGAGGTTCAGAATAAATCAAATAAAAAAAAAAAAATTATTACCATTATTTATCTAAGAATAGATCTGAGGATGAAGTTCAAGTCTTCACATTTCATGCCCAAGCAGACAGCATGTGTTTAACATGTGTCTTAACACAGTGCTGTTAGTATTTTTTAAAAACAGTAAAAAGCATATGTTTTCTCATGAAACGGCTGCACTTGTCATTTTCTCATCGGAATGTTTAAAAGATACGAATTTCATGGGAAGTAGTTTCAATACTATTTTATCAAATAGACATTACGTTTTCTGATTAATGAAATCTTATATTTACAAAAAATGTTTAACAAAATTGATGTGAGTGTGCACAAGAGTCAGTGCCCAGTAGTTTTCATCATATCAAGTAATATCTTCTTTTCAGGCCTCCTCCAGAGGAATATTCTCATCACTTCCCAACGGCCACTGACACATCTGATACACACCATATTAATAAAACTATTTACAGGGACAGATATCAGGTTTCTTTGAAACACTGCCAACCTGTCGGAGTAGAAGAGGAAGGAACAGAGAAATTGAGAGACATTTCTAATGTCTCAATAAAGCGTGTTCAGAGTTTAAAATTCCCCAGGGCACATAGGTCATTTTGCTAAATAAAAGCAAAGAGGAAGGGAAAGTTTTCAATAGTACATAAGAGAATTCTCACATTTCATGAGCTCACATATATGGTACTCTAAGCAACAGAAGTTAAACAAATCTGTGACAAATCGACTCAGTGTTTCACATGTCAGTTACTGCACTGTTTTACAGTAAACCATTAAATCAATGTCCTTATCAAACAGATTCAGTTTAATTAAAGAAACACTGCTAGATGCATAGAACTAAAGAAACTCTCCTGAAAAACACACCAGTCGGTCTTCACAAATTTATAAAATATGATTTATTTATGCATTAAATAATCAAATACCAAACTACACAATACCATAATGACGATGGCAGCTCAATCCAGATATCCCATATTTTTAAGCTCAAATTTGGAGAAAAAAAAAACAATCTCACTCAAACAAACAAACATTTCTTTGTTTAACCCGATACAAAACCCTGGACAACAAGTACATCACTGATGATTTATGCGTAGATGCAGACCCTCATGTCATGTCAAAGCCTGATCCACACTTCCCAAATATTGTAACTAGTGTGGTGAAGACGTGGACAGCAAACAAGTGTGTAGCTTGGTAGCAGAGCATTTATTTTGAAGCGGTTTACATATGTAAGCTTTTCTGCTATGAACACAAACGCAGGAACTGAAAAAAATGTATTAAAGAAGTCAAGAAATATAACCATTCATACCGCCTTTCTTGAGCCGAGTACAATAATAATCGGATGGAGCAAACTAATCAGATCTGGAGAACAATAAAGCCACACAAAGGAAATTAAAAACACCACCACCAACTAGGAAAGGTCATGACGTGCAGGTTATACGGGAGAGGTTCTGGTATGATGCAATTCAACATGGAAATACCACTGCAAACATATACATCTATTATGAGCCTGCCCACAAGACAGTGTTGTTTAACTCGTAGAAGTCTCTGCTCGCACCGTTACACAACAGATATTGTTTAATTTTGATTTCAAATATAAAGTGTAGGTTTCAGAAATGTTCCTATTTGTAATATTTTACACATAGTATGCAAGATAATTCTATTGTGAGAGATCGTCTTTCAGTTTCATTGTACAGACCCCAAATTGGTGCGATCAGAGCCATCTAGTGGTGAAAAGAAGGGTTAACCTTTGAAAGTACCAAAACTGTGATATGGCTTGTGTTTTCTAAGTTTTGGCACAGACAAAGCACAATGGCACAAAAAGTGTTTGGAACAATGTAAACATTTTTTTTTTTGTAAATACAAATTTCATATGTCTTTACATAGTCTTTGCTTTTCAGAGGGGATTTCTGAGTTTATCAACACATGACCTGGTATAAAACATAAAAAACTGTTTGTTGTCAATATTTGAATTTAAAAAAAAAAAGAGTTTATTTGAGAAAAATATAAAGTAGTAAAAAAAATTAGAAAAGGGTTTAAAAAGAACTCATTTAAGTCAGCTTGTATTCTAATATAATGGCTGTAACTGTGCAATGTACATTTGTTTCATACTGAGTCATCGAAAAGCTCATGCATTTTACTTCTCTAAACTGGTGTCTCAAGTCCATCACATGAGCGCTCAAATAGGTCAAAGCAAGGTTTGATCTGAGCAGGATTTTGGAAAAGCACAAAGTTTGTATTTGCTGTTTCACATTGCTGCATCTGTAGCCATTCAAGTCATTACACCTTTTTTCATAGTGTGAGAGCATAACAATACTCCTTATGGGTGTTTATGGGTACTTCAAATAGACCATTGGTGAAAATTGCATCACGAAATTTAACCAATTTAACCCATCCAAGTGCACCAGCACATCAGTGAACAAACACACCTGGAGCATGGAACTGGTGTCTTGCTCAAAAACACCACAGTTGTAGTTCTTATAGATGGGAGACAGTTAGGTTTGATCTCTCACCCTACCTTCAATCTTCTTATCCATTAGGCAAAAACTGACACATTTGCCCTAACGTGAACATTTGCTTTAGTGCCAACTTAATTCAACTTTCTCCATTGCTCCTAAAGCCCTACCCTCAGTGGCTCGACCCCAGAGAACAGCGGTGCAAATCGGCACGTCTTAAATCATCACCAGACTAAAGAGCGAGGCAATCGGTACCTATAAACTCTGAGACTGGCTAAACATGCTGGATTGTGGGACTCTGGGGTGAAAGCAGTGGATTTGTTATGTTTTCCCAAGCACAGCTGAAAGGCTCATCAACAGCTCCCCAACGGTCTTAAGTAAAGCTTGTATGCACACAAACACACACATGCACACTTTCCTGCTGTTCAAAAGTCCAATCTGATCTACTTGAGGCCATTTTCAGATTCAGGCTCTATATACAAACTGTCAGCTTTAGAACAGAAACATACTTGTAAGAAATGTCTTTCAGAAGAAGAAGTAGGTAAGCAGAACGTTATCTAGTGGATCACATGTGGACAAAGTGGTTATTCTTAATATAGATCAAACCGCATTAATTAAAGTCCACTCATATTAAGAGTAATAATAACAACATCTTACTACATTTCTGTTAAGCCAGTTATACGAGTTTAACAATTAATGACTGATCAATCAAAATCCTTCTGTCCAGGGTGTATCCCCACCTCTTGTCCAGTTACCAGCAGAACCAAGTAACCCTGGACAAAAAGAAGGGAATGAATGAATTGAATGATTTTTCAATGGTAAAACAATGTGGTTATATTGTTACACCAGTAGGTGGCACTGTATGTTCTGGTGGTTTCCAAATGCTTTTCAAAGTTTCTCAGACAGAAAAAGCTTTTTCTGATCAGCTACATATCTTTCCCAAGCATCAAATCTTGTTGAATTAAAGTGTTTGTCCTTTGACTGACCATCAAAACCTCTATAATAAACAGCAACTGTAATTCTTGGACAATTCTGCCTCAAAATGTATGAGCAATAATTAAATTAATTTAAAAAAAATCCATATAATTAAAACAAAAGTTGACCAAATGTAACTCAGAAGTGTTTTTGTTTCTCTATTTAAATCTAATGATTTTAAACATGAATGATTTGTATGAAATCTGAGGCTGGTAGTGCTTTATTGAGAGCTTCAGTTGTTCAATTTATCAAAGCGTGGCATTTTCCTTCCCTCTGGTTTGCCTAAGATCTGATAACAGTGTTGTTTTATGGCTTCATTGAAATGTTTTGCATTCAGCCACACTGGATCTCTGGTGCAGAACATTCCCTCAGCTCACACAGAGCTTGACCTGTGCCGACACTTCTGCTCAGCCGTGATAAAAACATTTATCACTGGCCATACAGGGGTCAGAGGAGCGACTGAAGGGTGTTACACATCTTTCCTTCTAGCTCCCTCTCTCACCATCCCTCCCTCCCTGTCTTATACGCGTTCAGTTTGGACATAAAGGAAAGAGACATCAGTCGAAGAAAGTATAAAGTCCTGCAGATATTTTTTTAAAAGGACAAATATTTCATATGATGTTTTTTTTTCTTACGGCAAGTGAAGATCAAGGGTGAAACATAAAGCAAAAAAAAGGGAGTGAGACTCTAACACACTGAGATGGAGGCTTTTTGATTACAAGAACAGTCAAACCTGACGTGTTCCTAACCCTTAGAAGTCTCCGCACACACCGGTGAGTGTACCAATAACACCGGCTTTTCTGAATTAAGTAGGAATGACGCTATCCACCCAGCTGTTGTTTTTATTGTTATTTCAAATTTAATATGCATGTTTCAAAAAGGTTATCAGCTCTGATACAAACATTGCAGAGTTATGACGTGAAAATGTGAAAAAAGTCTTTCAGTTTCTTTTTCCAGACCCCAAATCCATGCTATCAGTGCCATCTAGTGGTGAATAGAAGGGATAACCCTTGGAAGTACAAGCTTTGTGATATGGCATGTACAATGGCACAAAAAGTGCTTATTAAAGTGGTTATTTGATACAATTTTCAAATTGTTTTGACCTTGTCTTTACTTTTTGGGGGGATTTGTTTTTTGTTTTGCTTTTTTGTCTAACCACTTTAGATGTTTGTTATAAAACATAAAACAAAGCTTTTTGAGTTTTGCAGTCAAAAATGATAAAATGTATTAATCAGAATTGTATTTTTTGACAATTTTAGGTTTTTAAAGAAATATTGTGTGATATAATGGAAAAAAATAATTGTTGTATTATTATTAACTGTAAAGTAGTAAAACAAAGCTCAAAAAGGCCCCAGACTTCTGAGGGTTCACATTAGCCATTCAGGGTAAAAAACTGATATAAATTTTGCTTATTACCTTCCATTCTCATTTGGAACCTGATCAGGTGTGATGGGATCTGCTGTTACCTATCCCAAAGGAAAATTGACCTAAAGAAGTTAACCTTGAATAGGTTACTTTTCCCATCACAAGGGCAAATTTAATCATAATCCACACACATTTTCACTCCTGTGGCCAATTAAAGGCATGCTTTGAGGAAAGCAATCAAGCAGTCCTTCCAGAAAGCCTTCACTCAGACTACAACAGGACATGGATGCTCTGCCTCATTATTTGCTGAGCACAACAATCAAAAGTTGAGAGAATTGAGTGATTCTCTTCATTCTCTGCAGATAAACATACAGTATTTTCATAAAGTAGCTACTGGTTAAAAATTATCATTTAATCATCAGTAATTTAAAATTAATAGACACAAAGACCATTTTTATCCTTACAACATGATGCTGAAGTTCAAAAACAAAGGCCTATGGTGGAAAGGAGGCTAAAGATATTATGTAACCTAATCAAATTAAAACACTCCATGACTTTGTTCATGCTTAATCGCTGTTCTAATGTTGGCTTTAACTCAAGGGTATGAAATTCAATAGGATGGGATTAGGACAAGAGCATAGGGTTCATAAATGTGACCACAGGGTGTAGGTTTATCGTTATTTAGTCAAGACTTAGTAAATGCAGATACTGTTGAAACGGGTCAAACCTGGTGCCTTCTGTTCACACCCTCTTCATGAAAGCGTTTGCCGTGTTCCTGAGGAAAGTTTTGACATTACACATCATAAGTCCATTAAAAAACATCTGATCCGTATTCATCAAGGATTTGAAGACTAAACCAGTGCATACTCATTGAAAACATCATCATCACCAGCAGCTGTAAGACTTCCTATAAACGCATAATCATTTCCTCCATAAATACCATCCGGCGTGTGTCACTGAGAGGTCTGTCAAAAGATGATCCCTCCTAAGTCTAAACACAGCCTTTTACCCATAAAGTATTAGAAGCACCTCTAAACTCTTTCAATTATCTCAATCACCTCGAAAGCCATCTGAGCTAAAAACACAGGAGTTTCACATAACCACGAGGGGTTCAGAGAAGCTACACCTCTGTTCTTCATTAGCCATTAAAAGCCTGTTGTTTTTGTAGCGGGAATAAGTGACCTAAAGGGGCATCGTTATGGCTTTGCGGTTTCAGTTTGAATGTAAAGCCGTGCTGGATTTCCTCCCCAAGAAGAACCAAGCCCCATTCCATCCTGCTGACTCACAACCAAGCTCTATACATCTCTCTAGGTAGCTTTCGGTAATAAATGAACTGCAGTGATTTCTTTCGTTATGTTAATTAATTTGTTTCTTTCCCTGCTGCATGCCAGACTACAAGCATTTCTAGTACATTCAAACCTGTGAGACAGTGAAAAAAATATGTATCAGTTAAATGCACAGAGATTGTGCATATAACAGATATTTGGAATATTTAGATTTTGTGCCATTTAGAGCCAACTATCAAATGTATGAAATAAATAAACTTTGGCATGATGTATATTTACCAGCATCTGTACAAAGCACAAAAACAAAGAACTATTGTCTTGAAAAGAAAAATCTTTTGCATTATAATTGAACATGCAGAATTTATTATTAGATGCTAGGTCATCCAATGGCTGTTATCAACCCATTCATGTGGTTCAATAGGTGCCTACTCCGCCTATTAGCTTCCATGCATAGCTCCAGTAGGTCCTATCTTGCTTTTCAAAAAGCTCATTTAAACTTTTGCATCAAGGATATGCTAGACATCCCAGTAGCATATAGTATGGAATGTAAACATCTTGATGGATTTCCTTTATGTACAAATTGGTGGTAGATTTTATGCTGTAGACTTTTTATTAACCCTCTGCACATACTGTGCTGCTCGGTGAAGCAGGTACCTACTGGCTCATCTAAATAGTTGAATCGTGTTTTTCAGAAACAATAATGTGCAAAAAAAAAATAAACCAAGTGAAGCCCAAAAACAATGCTCAGTAGCCTGGGGGATTCTGAGCCATTCATTTTCCAAACAGTTAGAAAGCTACCGTGGAGGAAACCCACATTGACCATAAAACAGGGGTCACCAAGACCTTAATTAGCCGCTTCAGGTGTGTTTCATTAGGGTTTGAGTGAAACTCTGCAGGACACTAATTGAATTCTGACCCAGGGAAGGGGATGGTTGTGCGCCTGTAGCTGCAGATGCATGTAAAATCAATCTATCTCTGATTAGAAAATGCTTCACAACTACAAAACACTACTTTCCATCACAGTTCAAAAATGATTAGTAGAAAAAATGCAATGGACCATTCTAAAATTCATGCTTGTTGTCCAGTTTGGGTTTTCCCCTTATAAAAAATATATTAGCTGAATCAGGGCAAAAGCATGACGGACACAGGAAGGGGCCTGTATTTAGACAGCCGTCAGTAGTTCAGAATTTGAGAGCAGCTCTCTGACTTCACAGACTTTGAAATGTTAAACTCTTAGTGGCTGACGTGTTTAGATTAGCGAAAGTGATGTAAATAGAAGTGATGAAATATGTAAGTGAGCTGTAAACAGTTCTTTTTATCTCATGGCAGCCGCGTGTGCATGTGCAGAGAGCTCAGCGTGTGTGAAAGAAAGAAATCCGTGCTTCAACCATCTACGCAACTTGCACTCGCGCCAAATCTATTCTTTATAGTTTGTTTTCTTTATCCCTCCAAAAATGTAAATGATGTCTCACTGCTGTTTTTTATTATATGCAGCTGAAGAGTGGGCGCATGGCTTCTGTGGCAGGGTTTGCTGATTAATTTCCTGAGGTCAGGGCTATTGCTTTTTGCTTGGTGATGCAGCAGGCCTCACAGCCTGCCAGTATTTTCTCCTCTAAAGAGATTGTCTTTAAAATTGAAACTGGACAAAAAGATGTGATTTATGAAAACATTTAAGCTTAAACCCTGCAAACATCTCAAGGAACTTCAACGAATCCTAATCATGCACCATTATACGATTGAAATGGTTCTATATTTCAATTCAAAGGAATACAGCACTGGCCACCACTAGAGGTGCTGTTCATTCTTAATGTTGTGTATGTTTCTAATGCTGTACTAAACTTTCTCTATACACTTACCAAAAACCATACCAACAAGACCCTAGTTTATTGGACCACAACAAAGCCCATAGCATTCCATTCTTCATCTTGTTGGACTGGCTCCTCACTGCAGCTCTTGTCAAGTTTACATTGTAGCTTTATTAAAAAGAGCACATCACCCCCCCTCCCAAAAAAAAAAAAAAACATGACTGTTTAATAATATTTCCTTAGCGCAAAACCTTTCATCTATAATGACGAAAATATCTTCAGTGCGTTTTGGTTGAATGAAATTTCAAATAATAGTCACAAATAAAAAATGATTATGATTCCTTTTTATAAGCGTGCTTGTAAAAAGTAAGCACATCCATTTATTTTTATAGCATATTTTTTTTATTATCATCCAAGAACACAAAGTGTCAATCATTTCTTTTCTAAATTAATTTTGAAAAATCAGTTATTATGGCACTTCATGCTGTTTACAAGATTATTGTAATTAATTGTGATAGTTTTCCTTCATTTGTTCACATTTCTGTAAATCTTACATGTGGCTACACAACACTACTTTTAAAAAAATGTTTTCTTCACTGATATCTTAAATATGTCAGGAGACTGACGGTATCATCCAAATACTTTTCGAACAAACTAACCAAAGGTTAAAGGAGAAAATCATTTATGTGCGGGTCTCAGAACAGTCGGATCAAACTGGCAGTTATAGAAGCATGCAGCTGCAGGGTTCGAAAGTAATATTCACGCGCTCTGTCCAGCAGATGGCGCGTATTGAGCATTTAACAGGCGCCTCCGCATTCAGATTTAGAGCAGTGTGAGCGCTTCACACAAATAAACCAACATCCTCCTGCCTCTCGGGTGAAATCGTCACTTAGCTCGATAAACAAACACAAATCTGAGCTTATAAAAGAAATACATTTAAAAATTGGACAATTAAAAAAAAAACGAAAAAAATATATAAAAATTTTAAGCATGTGGCAAGTGCGGAATTAATGCCCCTTTTTGCAAAATGGTGCGATTTTAATTCGTGACAAAATCCATGCCTTTCATTAGTCTGTTTATATTTTCTTTTAAACCAAATTAACATCTTTTCTCTTTCTTACACGGAGTTATGTGGCAAACGTGAATTATTCACCTTCACAGTTTACACGAACCTTGGTGTGTTTGACCCCTGGAGGAACGCTTATGGCAAAATATCCAGCCCTTTCAGTTCGTATCAAAGAGAAGTTCTTGAACTTCTCGAGTTCTCGTCCCATGCGCAGAGAAAATGAAGCCCTCGCTCTTAATCTGTCTTCGCCGGGGTCGGGGTGACAAACTGACTAATGATTTTGGGGCGGTCAAAACTGGTCTCCCATTTCTTTCTTGCAGGGAACACAAGTTAAAGGTGACAGATGTATATTTACCTTAATTAATATAAAGTGAAGCTTGATTTGTTGCCTCCCCCACTAGCACAGAAGCTCATTTGTAACGAAAAAAATTAAGATTTTTTACCCCAAAGCGCCATTATATAATAATAATAATAATAATAATAATAATAATAATAATAATAATAATAATAATAATAATAATAATAATAATAATAATAATAATATCGCTACTTAAACCTTTACGTTTGGCCTTTTAAAAAAAAAACTAGGATTAAGTTTTAATTTCAAACATTTTTTTTACCGTGTCCTGTCCTGCTCAAAAGCCATCACACGGGAAAGTAGATGCTTCGCAGAGTTAGACAGTTTTGTTATCTCCAGGAAAGTATACATCATTTTGAATACATTAAAATGTTTGTATTATTAGAACCGAACTGGGAAGATCAGCACAAAGAGTTTTTCTGAAGTGTTTGGAGAGTTTGCAGCTGAGCTCGTGTGCTGGACTCTGGAGGAAAGTTCTCTTCGGAGCTCGCGCTGGGGGTTTGACTCTGTGACGTTGCGGGTTGGGTTACAATAAAGAGGCGGTTTGATTTTGGGACCAAAAGACAGAGCAAGAGTTAAAGAGAGGGAGAGAGAGTTTCTATCCCGAGTGAGAATATCCTCGGAGCGCACAACCGCTGGAGCACAGCTGTGCGAGCGTCAGACTTACCCCGGGTCTCTGCTGGAGAACGTGCTGATGAGGAAAAGTAACATTTCCCCGCTTCGCTCCGCCGCCGCTCATTTCGTCTCAGAACATTGAAACACTCACGGAAGAATTACCGACGCTTTCGCTTCTGTATTGGATCGACCCGGGACACCAAGACCTGGTAAGTATTTTTGGAATTGTAACAAATGTCGATTGCTAATTTTACTGCTTGTACATTACAATTGCATGTATTGCTTACACGCGTAAATCACCGCATATCCACAGGCCTGTCTTCAAGTGCACATCAGCAAAGAAAAGACGTGAAATATGCTGAAAATATAAGAAAACTTTAAGTTTTCGACTTGACAACATTCCTGCTATTTTTATTAGAGCGCAAACGACTTTTGTAAACTTTCGCGTTAAGTTCGAAAGGTCCTCGGATGAAGATGTTCGGGCAATCAGCAGGTGTGATGCGCGCTTCCACAACTCATCTTTCGGAATATTTCCTACTACAAACCTCTGACACAAAATTATTATTGCTCACGATTAACATATTTTCATTACAAAAATGAAAATATGAAAGTAAATCAACTGGTGGTTTGAATAGGAATGTGTTTTTCGTTTCGTTTGAGCGTAGCTTAAAGTAATTTTTATTTATTTGCTTTTTAAAATGTGTTTTAACGAACCTGTCTATTACAGTATCTTAATTTATTCGTTTGCTTCTCGTTTCAAACACTATTCGTTAACCTTGTATAATGTTAATAAATATTAAAAAATAATTATGTGACCTTGCAAAAAATAAGCACATGTATATTTTTTGACAACCATGTTTACAATCTATCCGGCAATTATTTTGTTTTACCTTTAAATTTTAGACCTAATCGAATCCTGCAAATGGCTATGTCGGTGGTGTTGCATCTACATTTCATGTACACCTGCTCTTTCTAAAACATCTACGTTTCACGTGATTTTTACTTTTTTATTGATTGAAAAAAACGTTTTCGTATTTACATTTTATTCGTGAAACAAAATTAGTTAAATACATCTAGTATTTATAATATTGTGTTAAGTTAAACAGGAGCTATTACTTTAAATAGGACACACAGTTTAGCCGTTTGTTTCTCTTTTTTCTTGTAGGCTTCCCAAATACAAGGCCTTCGATCCCAACCGTTTTAAAACCGTTTGTATATTTAGCCGACGGTTTGCCGGTGCTTAATGAATGGTGTGTTTCCCTTTCTCGAGGGTTAAGTGATCACATCCTCTCGGGGGGCTGGAGGAAAAAAAGAAAACATACACTTACTTGATAATCGTTGCACAATTGACCAAAGGGCCGCCGTTAGAGCGCGGACCTCAAAAGCCTGATTGATTTCTCTAATACACGTCGTCGATTCTCTGTGATCTCCGCGCGCGGGTCAGGCGCACATTCACACCTGTAAGAGATAAAACACTGATGATCTGCGCGCGCAGGTCGAGCCGCTGATGAATGCCAAGCAATGTTGATAAGCAGTTTACCGCTGAATTCTCTTATCTTCATGCGTCTGATAACATTTTCTCTATCGTGTTTGGTGAACTTGCTAATTATTCTTGATTTTAATGTAGCATACTCCCGCCTAAGAGATACAGCAAAATAAAATTCGAATCTTTGAGGAGAATCTTAAGCGATCAGAAGGGGGGTAGCCAACCTCAAACTCGGCAAACTTCGGTGTGATTTTCGAGCCTCTTTCAGCACTTTGTCTGAGACTGGCATCCCCATCCCCACAACACTGATTGTGTCTGGCGTGGGGACAAAATCTGTGCGATTAATTCAGACACAGTGAGCAAATCCGTCTAATTAGCCAACAATGTCCCGGAAAAATGTCCAAGCACTTGTGAAATCCCACATTTCAGAGAAGTCTTTCCTCTAAAATCTTTCAAACGGCGTTAGAATTAACGGTTAAGCAGATAGTGGATGTAACACATTCCCCTCCGTCAAGCGTTTAAAGGTATGTGTACTTCAAAGGGTTAAGGGTCCAAGACTGTTCTCGAGAGCGAGTCCTGATCTCCTCTAATGACCCCCGTAAGTAAAAGTCAATTACTTCTGCGCCATGATCAGAGCGTCCAAATCCCCGGGGGAGCTTTGAGCTTCGCGAACTCTAATTAGGGCTATTTCACTTTTTATTTACCGCTGATCAGACTCTACATGCATCCTGAATATTATGAAGGCATGGATACACAGGTTGTTATTTAACTAAAAAGAAGACTGTCAAGGAATTTCAAGCAAATAAAAAATGAAAAATGCACTTTTATAGATTGTCAATACACAATATAGATCAAATTCAACAGATATGTTGAATGAAAGAAATAAGACTTTTTTTGTGATATGTTTGGCATGCAATTAAGCAAATCTTTTTCTGTCTATTGTGCCTTAGACATTCTTTGACCTCATCTGCAATTTTTGACATCTGTGTGTGCTTGTAGTAGAGGAGACAAGAGGAGTTATTGTGCATTCTGTCTATTTTCATCAAACCTGATTAAACAGTTTGTCACCTGCTGTCTTTCCTCCTCATAGCCAAAGATGCCAAAACGCACATGAGTGCATACACACAGACTCATCTGGCAGGCTTCAGCTCTGTTCACATGTTGGAGGATGTTCTTTCAATATGTCAGACAAGGTGCCATGCTCGTCAGGTGCAGTTTATAGATTCCTAACTCACAGACAATGAAACGTTTGCATGCAATGCAATTATGCAACACATAATATTGGGATTTCATTCAACGGAAAATGCAAACATAGTGAGCATATTCTCAAAGGATGTTTGCAGGTGTTTTCATGTCGGACAAAAATAGCTTTAATAGACTTTTATTGTCAAGTTTATCATCAGTTTACATTCCTAGGTTTGTCTTGAAAATAAAACCAAATCTTACAAGCTCTTGGGACCCGTTAGACGAATCAAGATGTTTAAAGGAATCATTTTAAGAATGCTCTAAAATCATCTCTTCTTTTCTCTCCCATAGAATCCTTGTGCAGTCATGGGCAGTAAGACGCTCCCGGCACCGGTGCCTCTTCATCCCTCTCTGCAGCTTGCGAACTATTCCTTCCTTCAGACCTCCAACGGGCTACATTTACCAGCCGACCACATGCCTAGCATATACAGTTTCAGTGCCTTGCATGCTGTCCACCTTCACCAGTGGACTCTGGGTTACCCACCATTCACTTTACCACGCTGCACCTTCTCCAAGCTGCCAGGCCTCGTGGATGGTCGCTTTCCCCTGCCTTCCATTCCACTTTTCCCTCACCTCATCCAACCCAACAAGCAGGAGACCCCCGGATCAGGGGGATCCAGCAAAAGCAAGCCCCGTTTTGACTTTGCCAACTTGGCAGCCGCTGCCACTCAGGATGACGCCCTGAAGGCAGAAGACCTGAGCACTAATGTACGCTCGCCTTCGTTAGGTTGCCTTCTGGATGTCGCAAAGCTCTCCTCGCCTGAAAGAAAACCCAGTCGGGGACGTCTGCCTTCTAAGACGAAAAAGGAGTTTGTGTGCAAGTTCTGTGGCCGACATTTCACCAAGTCTTACAACCTGTTGATCCATGAGCGCACGCACACGGATGAGCGGCCGTACACTTGTGACATCTGCCACAAGGCCTTCAGGAGGCAGGACCACCTGAGAGATCACAGGTGAGTGCGACTCTCTGGAAAAATATGGGGAAAAATTTCCATGTCTATTTATGCATTTGGCAGATGCTTTTATCTAAAGCGACTTACATTTGAATGAATTTACACATTTTTTTATCAGTTCTTGCTTTCCCTAGGATTTCAAGCAATTTTACTGCAGTCAATAGTTTGGAGTAAACACAGTTTTAAGTAAAAAAAAAAGAATATAAATAAAATAATACAATGTAGCTTTTCTTTGTTTGGATAATTTGCCCATTTTATAAAAAAAAATAGATAATTTGTTTTGGCTTTCCAAACTTGCAGTATATAGACAGAATTTTTTAATTTAATTTTTTAACACTTTTATTCCATCTCACCAAACACTACCAAGTTATATGGCACATGGTGTTTGTTTAAAAAGAAAAAAAAATAGACACAGACTTTTTTTTCCATTAAATCTCAGCTGCGCATTTGATTTATTATATTTAATAACTAGAACAAGAGTGAACTAATTTTGTTGAGACTTGCTGAAAACCATCTTCTAATTCTTAAGTAATTATCTTGGCTCTTTTCCTCAGTAGAAATTAATCATTCCTGGGATTTATTAACATACACTGGCCCAAAGATTTGTCATGATAAGGCTGCAAACCATTGCCATAGTTTCGGTTCTAATACTAGCATCATTTAAATAGTTTGGCAGCACTCTGAACATTGGGATATTTAATCCCTGAAATAAATTCTTTGTTGTTTAAATTGTAAACAAGCCTCAGTCCATTAACAAACCACAACTATTTTCTCTCTTTTGTTCTCTGAAGGTACATCCATTCCAAAGAGAAGCCGTTTAAATGCCAAGAGTGTGGAAAGGGTTTCTGTCAGTCCAGAACTCTTGCAGTCCACAAAACTTTACACATGCAGGTCAAGGAGCTCAAGCCAGCCAAGATAAAGTGAACGCATCTGCTTTCATCAGTGGGGACACTATAAAACCTAGTAACACTAGCCAATAACATTGTCCTTCCAAGGCCAGAGAGACTCAGTTTGAGCGCAGTGGACCTCTGAATGGCTCAACACACCAAAGATGGATTAGGCTTGACCGTGCTTTTTGAAGAGCAACAAATCCATAAACTGCAGCCGTGACGCCTTAAAGTTTGACTGATAGAAAGGAATGGAGATCTCAGCAGAATCATGGATTACAGACAATCAGAAAGACCAAAGAAGAAGAACCAGCGCCGACACCAAAGAGAACAGCTAAAGTGAGAACTGTGATTTTAGTCTGCACTGCTCCTTTCCAAAAGAGTATTTTTGTAAAACAGTGATTTTTTTTTTACATACTTTCTTGACATTGTCATTGATGAAGGCATATTCTTTGGACAAACCGTTACAGAGAGGCTTAAACACTCTCATATTAAAACCCCAAAGTCATTTCTTCTCACCAAAGACACTTCAAATGGATTGTTGGAATTTGAGTTTTTATGACAGACATTGCTATAAATGCTGCCTAGATTAATCCAGTTACTCTGAACCTCAATCTGGTTAAATGGACTTGTTGAGGTGGTATAATTCAAACCCAACAATCATTTTTGGTGCACCTTCAATAATGTAAATCCTCGTCTTGTACAGATTCCTTTTTGTATAATTGATATTTGGCACTTTAACCTATTGTTTATTTACATGTATCACTGGATTCCCTAAACTTATTTTTTGAAATAAATAGTCATTTCTGTATCAAACACATGTTTGTCGATCAATGCAAACCCTATTAAACAGTTCCCAACGTGTCTGAAATGAGGTTATGCAGGGGCATGACTGACACAAGGAGATTTGTCTTCAGACACTTAACGCTAAACAATGCGCTGGAATAAACAATGTGCTGTCTGAAAGGATCAACAGACAATCACTGCAATGCGAAGACACTGATTGACTTCACGTTGGCCTGGGGGGTGACATCTGCCTATGTTGATTCTTTCCCTCTCCATTAAATCACTGTCGTTTTTCAAAGCCATCAGAGGGCATGAAAGCACACGTATTCATAGAGAAATGAGTGTCAACCGCCACACCTGCAAACACAATCCAGAGTCTGAACTTGGTGTTTGCAGAGATAAAAAGACTTGTTCTAGACCGAAGAGGAATTACCAGCAGTGTTAGATCTTTTGACTTGGTACAAATGCTAACTAAATAAGGTGATCTGAGAGGGATCTATTTGTAACCTTCAGATTGAACCGCAGAAAACTTTAAAGAACGCATTTATGAATCAGCAGAGGCAGTCGTTCTCATTACAGAACGAGCATTTTTCAAGCATCTCTCGAGCCCATGCACAATTTAAAAAAGCAAATGGGGAAGAATGGTTTTGAACTCGCCATTCCAAAATTCAGACCACAAGATCAGATTTACTGCTTCTGCTAAAGCGAGTAAAGTGCCAAACACTTTCTCAACATCTGTGATGCAGTTTTCGTTCTACACCCAGCACTGGTCTCCGGGGTTTGTTCACAGGAGTGGAAGTATGTGTTTGTTTGAGTGTGTGGAGGTTTGTATGATGTGAGTTTCCGTGCACAGTCATGATTGCTTTTGACCTGACATCATCGCCTTTGGCTGCAAAAAAACAGTCAAGGGGCAGAGAAATCAGATTTTTTTTTCTCTGAATTATGTTACAATCAAAAATACATGTGTATAGAGTTTCATCACTTTGAAATAAAAAAAAAAACTGTTTCAAAAGTACAAATGTCAGTTATAGAATGATGAAAATACTTATCCATCAACCTCAAATTTAAGAAGCTAATCATAATGCCCTCCCAAGCTCACAATGGGTGAAATGTTGATGACTTCGAACATTTGCCCACAAGAACATGTAATTTATTGCAAATGTAACTAAATTATAAATAAATTAAACACATTACTAAAATGAAAAAAAAACCTCTTGAAAATATATAATCTAAAGTGCGATTCAATCAAATTAGTATTTGACCACTAATCAATCAGCAAGATTAAGCCTCTTTCTTTAAAAGGGTCTGATGAGGTAACACATAATTATTTTTGTTAAAACGATCAATCTACGTCCTAATTGTTTTTTTCATGGCCTCCAAGGAGAAAGAAGAAAAGCGGTCTAAGAATTGAAAATTGGTTACATATGGATTTTCCAGCATGACAATGACCCAAAAAAGGAACAATAGGAAAGGGAAACTTTAAAGGTTTTAATATCCATTATATATGTAAAAATAAGTCGAATATTTTCTATATTTTTGTTATTATAAAAATCGTCGCCCAAGATTAAACATATAGATTTATAATTTATTTATCTTTGAGCAAATGTTCAAAATCAGCAAATAAGTCAAATACTTCTTTCCCACACTTACTTTATTTTATAGTCTGTTTTGGACAGGTCTGCAGGAACCTTTTGGCTAAGATTGAAAATAATGATTTATAAGTTTTTGAAAATAAGAATAAAATATAACCACCACAAATAAATAATTTTGAATATGTATATCCTGTCTGAGTAATAAGAAGAACATAGAGAAATATAAGCACTTTAATTTGTTTTTATTTTATTTCTATCTAAAATCTGAAACTAAAGAGCTAAAGCCTGAGGAAAAAGTGCATTCCACCAAAAACAAAAGGCAATTTTTTTATCTTAATAATCACATACTTCCCATGCAGACTGCAATCTCAAAACCGCAGTAACAGTAAACCTTCAACTTAAAAAAAAAACATGAACCTAAAAAAGAAAACAAAAGAAAGAAAATTTGGGAAAGTTAATACTTTAAGTTGATGAGGGTTAATCAATCACCAGCATTTAAAGACGGATCAGGAGCCCTTTTGATGTGATTCCTGCAATATTGATTTCTTGGAGTTATAGAAAGTGTTCAGACTGCAGACTTTGATCTCATGTTTTAAGCGAAGCTCTAATGCTTCAGATGTATTTCATACTTAATAGAAACATCAGCTTGTCACGTTCAACACTGACTTTTAGGAACTATACAATAAAAGTTAGATAGACGGACATGAGGCAGAGGCTGGGAGAATTAAGGTTACAGGATGGTGGTGTGCCCTGTCCTTCCTTCTATACCTATCCGGAACACATCAGTCTATCAGCATTTCTATCTGACCCTCTGCCGAAAGGGAGCCAGGAACACACATGCACGCAGACCTGCACCGCTGCTAAGACTTCAAAACATTTTACACTCCATGAGTAAACGCTGAGGCAACCGAGTCAAACAATAACAGAAGCACACCATATTCCTGTAAAACTAACCATTGCTTGTCCAGTGTTGCAATGCTCGACACTCACACATCTGTGGTGAGAACATTGACTGTGAACCCAGGATTTACTGAGAGGCTAGGTCAGACGGAGTGACAGACAGTGGCTCAGCGATGACACATTTAACGCTCAGGAGCAGGTGACACACACTCACAGGATGGGGTGAAGCGGAGGCCAGCAGGATGGTGAGAGGACACACTGACAGACAGACGGACACGCGCAGGCCTCCTGAGCTCGGGGTTTCCTCAAAGGAGAGGAAGAGGAAGTGTAGCCTGCAAGATGTGGCCATTACAAAACACACATCTGCAAAGACAAAAACAATAGCTTTAATGATGAATTATGGTCATTCGCAGAAACACGTTAACAGTTTAATTATCATGAGCACGTCATGAGATGTTGTATTATATTGGTAACCAAAAATCCTGCTTCCAATACATGCCAGGTCCAACATTTTTAATTGAAATATCAAAGCACATCAAAGTTGTCCCACAGAGTTCAAACAGCAGTAAAATAGAAGTTCACCACACTGGTTCTTAGATTCCTTGAAATTCAATCTCACTACAACCCCTCTTGATAACTGTATTGCTCTTGTTAAACGTAAGTCTTACGACTCTGATATTAATTCCATTACGTTTTTGGCTTTCTTTATTATCCAGAACGTTAACAGCTGGAAGTTGGAAGATGCCACTACCTGAGAGTCTCCACTGAGTCTGGTAGGGACTGGACTATTGCATACATCTGGGTGTGGGCAGCTGGTGCCCCCTTCCTGAGTGAGAATATGCACTCTCTGGAAAATGGGCCTTGGATGGACCTCTGACCAAAAGAGGCCAGTTCCGCAAACCATGCTTTATTAGGCTACAATGGTACACCGGCTATGATGCCAACAGGTGGTCTCAAATCAGGTAAGAAGACAATGGTAGTAACTCAGGAAGCACGTAGCGAAGAAAGTCATTGATGGAGTCCAGGAAGCAACAGAGGGGAACAACATTGACGTTGGATCAGAAACTGTTGGGAGTTGTAGTTTTTAAAGGGAACTTCGGAGACAGTCATTGGAAGATGAGGCAAGTGGTTGCAGGGGATCTTGATTTGTGTTGAAGTGTTGAAAGCTCCAATGGTACCATGGAAACCCTTGCCAACTTCATGGTGAAATGGCTTGTTGAGTATCTGCCTGAGCCTCATCCAGTGCTGGAGAATAAACACACTTTCATAGTAGGACCATATCCTGGCTAGCCATGAGCTATTTTTTTACACTCCGGGTAGCTTTGTGGGCAGAGGTGGTAAGTTTTATTGGGAGCTGGATCAATGTATCATCTATAGATGACCTGCCTCAAGAGTGAATTGGCCACCTGGTGAAAGTGTGTCCAGGAACTTTGTTTTCTAGATGAATACGGACTACAGGTGCATATTTAAATTTAAAGGCCACCCACAAAAGGGTGCACCTCTAGAGCCCTCTTGGTGAATGTGTAAATATCCTTTAACTGCTCCTCCACAGACAATCGTGAGTTGTGGGGAGCTTGACCACCTCGATGAGACGGGTACCATCCAGGATTTTGAGGGCTCCTGACGGGCATATACATGATGTGAGCCCATTAAAAACTCATCAAAAAGTGACGGGGTAACTCAAACACCCAACACATCGATCATGAATGTCTTTAGATGAGCCCACTGCATCCAGAAGATGAACGGACTCTACCCATGGGGGCATCTTTAAAAACATGGCTGCTCTTTTAGAACAGACACAGGTAGCACAATACTGATGAAGCACATAGGATTGACTGGGATGGGGCCACGCAGCAGGTCACCGAACTGGGCTTTATGAAACTGTGCTGGAATGCAGTGAATCAACAGGGGTGAGTATATTAATACACAGTAGCTGCAGCGGTTTTATGGCTCCTCAGCTTCACAGTAATGGCCTCAACACACCGATCCAAATTTTTGATGCAAAGGTTTGTGCGACGACACACCTCGATCAAAAACCATGGTCACCAGTGGGAGCTCACACATCTGACTGAAGTGGTGCCAATGAAAAAGAGTTTGGCTCTGCGACATCGGATCAGTTTTTCACAAGAAAACGACCAATAAAAGCTGGCTCTTATGATGACCTGAGTAGGACATAAAAGAGCCACTCAGTGGCCCTCATCCCAAATTTTCATAGCGACTTTGCACAAAAAAAATATAGTAGAGCGCCACAAATCCTCTTTTTCTCCACAATTCAAACATGTTATCAGCCACCAACAGTATAGTTTCCCCAAGTTCTTCAGTTGTACTGTAAACCCCATCTTTGGGCAGGGAGCGTCATTTTAACAATGTTTCGTCGAGCACCCTGCTGAAAGACCATCCGAAGAATTGTGCAAATATCAATTCAGATTGCTGTGTGGAGGTTTTA